>VWZU01000853.1:62645-74531 GCA_013397095.1 Sterrhoptilus dennistouni
ATTGATCCCTGTGATCATGGCACACAGTGATTGATCCCTGTGAACATGGCACAGAGTGATCCCTGTGATCATGGCACACAGTGATTGATCCCTGTGAACATGGCACACAGTGATCCCTGTGAACATGGCACACAGTGATTGATCCCTGTGACCATGGCACACTGTGATTGATCCCTGTGAACATGGCACACAGTGATTGATCCCAGTGATCATGGCACACAGTGATCCCTGTGATCATGGCACACAGTGATTGATCCCTGTGAACATGGCACAGAGTGATTGATCCCGGTGAACATGGCACACAGTGATTGATCCCTGTGAACATGGCACAGACTGATCTCTATGAACATGGCACCCAGTGATTTCTGCTCATCCTGGTCAGATGAGGGAGGGGAGGCTTGCCCTGTCCCCCACTCCCAACAGGGCCTTGGGCACTTGTTTTCCATCTCTGCTGCCACCCGTGTCCCCATGGGAAGCTCTCCCCTGTCCCTGCCCAAAGCCGGCGGTGTTGCAGCCCTCCCTCCTCGGGCAGGGGCTGTGTGTGCAGCCCCCAGGGCTCCTGCCCCGGCTCTGGGCGTTTTCCTCTCTGCAGAGCAGCGATGCGGAGCTGACAGGGCACAGGGCGAGCTGGGCTGCAGCCAGGCATCCCTGTCCCCTCCCCTGCGATGGGACAGAGCGCTCAGGTACCCGCTGAAAAGCCCCCGGGCTGTGCAGGGGTTCGGCGTGTGCTGAATCCAGGCTTAGGGAGCAGCTCCCAGTGAGAGACCTGCAGGAACCAGCACCGCCGCCCTGTGGGATTCCCTCTCCTCTGGGCTTAATTACCGCCTGCTTTTGGCACCGCCACTCTTTGTGCCTTGTGCTCTCACTTTTCCCCGAAGGAGCATCTGCACCTTTACTACATTTATTTTATTCTGAGGAAATCCTAATGATTTCCTGTCATGCTTGATCCCGATGCTGTTTGCTGTGGGGCTCCTGCTGTCCTCTATAAATATCTGAGTCAAATCTTTGCAGGAGCGAGCGGGACTGTGAGCAGGGAAGGTGAAGTCGAGCTAAAGAGACCTTCGCCAGCTCTAAGAACAGCTGCTGCTCTTGCTGCTGCAGCTGATTTATTCCTCATCTGGAGAATGACACTTCAGAGCTCAGAATGGTTGTCTTCAATTATTTATTTGTCTGTGCTGGAGGCTGGCGAGGTGCTGTATAATGTTTATTGCATGGAAGTGCCGCTCTGAGGGAGGTTTAATTGCTTTAAAAGTGGATGGTGATGAGAACTCCTTGGAAAAGCCATTTGCATACATTTTCTCAAATGCCAAATGTGTAACTTCCTCCACGCTCAGGCAGTCTGAGGCTGCTCCCCCTGCATTACTCAGCTTTGCTGGGTGCCCCTGCAAAAATTGGCAACCAGAAATTCCCCAGCATGGAGCAGAAAGGGAAACTCGGGGCTGGAATGTGGGATTATCTGTAAGAGCCAGAGCAGCAGGACTCTGAATCCAGGGCTGCAAACCCCACACACAGAGTGCCCTGGCCCCGGAGGCTCTGTGCTGACAGCACTGACGTTTGACCTGCTGAGCAAAGGGAAGCAAATCAGTGATTTGAACACTGCAAGGCCAGAGAGCTGCCACCAAGGGCAGGGCACACACCTGCTGCACCCACAGCACTGCTCACGCCCTGTCACCTCAGCGCTGGTTCTGGAAAACGCTCACCAGAAACATCTTCACGCCAGGCTGGGCTCAGACGTCCCATCCTCCTTCCTCCACAACCCAAGGGCAAAGTGTCTCTGGAGTGGCCTCGCAGGTTATCCAGCTCCAGTCACAACAATCTGGTCCAAACAGATCTTTATTCTGTGGAATATCTCACTCTACAGGGCAGTTCCTTTTTGTAATTACTTAATGCTGTCAAATATCAGCTGTTGACATAAGCAGGACCCTGCCTACAGGAGTGAAACGGGTATTGATTTAATGCCCTCACTGCAAGGCATCATAAAGCACCTGGAAACAACCTATTTCACAACTGCAGCAATCCCTGAAGACAAGCTTGCTGCCTGCCTGCCTTTCTCACCTGCTCTTTTTCAGCTGAGATGATGTACCTGGAGAGAAGGGAGGTTCAGAAGGCAGGGGTGTGCAGGATGGCCAGGGGGGCTGTACACAGCCCCAGCCATGCTGCACACGGCAGAGTCAGGGAGAACAGTGTTTCCACACAGTCCCTGTGCTGCAAGACCTTCTGGAAGCATCAGGGTTGTGGTGGAGGTGCTGAGTGTGTGTGATGGCTCAGCACCTTTCCAGGATCTGCTGAGCCTGTACAAACCATCTACTAGGAAAGCCATAAAGAAAGGCACCAGCCCCAGGCCCCACACAGCACAGCAGCAGTGCCAAGGTGGGCTTTCCCTGTTTCCCCACAGGGAAAAACAGCAGCTGTGCCAAGGAGGGCTCTGGAAGAGGGAGAACATTTCCCAGGGGACACCCTGGATCCAGTGTGACAGAGCTGTTTGTGCCATCAGAACAGGAACAGGGGCTGCAATCCACGGTCAGGCTGACCCTGCTCTGGTATTTCCTCCAGGAACCTCAGAACCTCCAGCCAAGCCCACAGCAGGGTCTGCAGCTGACAGTGCACAATAACCCCGAGACATGGGGCAGGGCAGGAAAGGCAGATCATCACCAGATGGAACAGCAGTGGTGGGAAGCTGTGGCAAAGCACAACAGGATCACCTAAACTGGAATTTTTCCAGGACACCAGGGCTCATTCTTAATTCTTGCGAGCAACCTGAGTGACCACATAATGTAACTGCAGCCTGGAATATCCCAATTGAAAATCAGGCTGAATTTTGTAAGAGCAAAAGTGGAAGTGATAGGGGTTCATGTCTTGCCTTCACCCGGTTAAAGCAGTGTAATTCCATGGAATCCAAGTGCCACCCACACGTCCTGAAATACAAGCTCATGACAGGGTTTCACAGAGGGTAAAACCGGCCTGTGACACAGCGGTGGCCACCAAAGGTCACTCTGCTGGCCTTGAGTGCTGTGTCCCCAAACAGTCACCACCCAGTGATTCAGCAGGGTGAGAGGTGCTCCCAGTGTGACCAGCTGGTTCCAGGCAGGTTCTCAGAATTTCTCTTCTTATGCAACCTCCACTGGTTATTCACAATGGTCGACTGGGGCTGGCAGCCCAGTGCTGAGGATGGTGCCTGGTAACAGCAACAAACCAGGCCTGGCCTTGCCATCAGCATATTTCTCTCAGGCAAACCAAGAAAAAGAATTTTTTTACAGCGTGCAGCTCATTGCACACAACCTGGATTTAAGCTGTTTAGTTTGTGAGGGTGTTTTAAACTAAACAAACAGCTTTTTGTTAACGTTTTTTCCCTGGTGCTGCAGATTTCTGGGTTTAGAATAGCACGGATCACTTTGAGCCATCACTGCTTTGCTGGGACAGACGGATGTGATGTTCTATGTCCCAGCTGAAACTCTGAGACTATGCAGCCCTTTTTCAGACCTGAAATTAACTGGAGTATCAGAGGAAGACATTTCCTGGCCCTTGGAGAGCAGGGGGAGTTACAGCTCCATCCCACAGCCAGGGACAGACATGGGCAGCAGCACTGCAGGAATGGGCACTGCACCCACTGCAGTCTCTATCGAAAGAGTCATTGCAGGGGTGAAAGGAGGCTGGTAGAGCTGATCTCTTCTTGGAGAGAGAGGAGTACCCAAGGAAAATGGCCTTGCCAAGGAAGGAAATAATTCCTTTGCCTTTTTGCTCTTTTCTCAGCAGGCTCTCCTCCTCCAGCACTGCCAGGCTGGGGAGGAGTGGAGTTCCTTCAGTGGCACTGCTCAGGTGCTGTGGTGTGTAATTCTGAATAAACCAGCCCTGGTAACACCCCAGTGCTTCACCCACTGTCCAGCAGGGCTGGCACAGCACCAAGGCCTTTTCTTTCCCACACTCTGCCCCCACAGCGAGGAGCTGGGGAGGTGAGAGACTGGGGGAGGACACAGAGCAGACCCTGAGTGGCCAAAGGGATATTCCACACACACCACAGGACACTGTGCTCAGCAATAAAAGCTCAGGGACACGATGAAGAAAGAGAGATGTTCAAGGTTATGGTGTTTATCTTCCCAAGTAACATCTATGAGCTTCCCCAGGAAAGGCCCAGCACCTGCCTGCTGGTGCGAAGTGGTGACTGGATTCCTTTTCTTGCTTTCTTGCTTGTACAGCTTTGCTCCACTCACTAAACTGCCTTTGTCTCAACACACTCCTTGTCTCTCACTTTTGTCCTTCTGATCTTCTCTCCCATCTGACTGGAGAGGAGTGAGCACCCGGCTGGGTATTGACCAGCCCACCACAGCTAGATGGCTTTCCTTCCATTTTTCTCTTTCTTTCATAATACATCCCCTTTTTCCTGTGAGACAGTTATCATTTGTGTGGCACTAAATCTTTGTTATTGTTGCTTTTCCACTTTACCTCTCTAAAATCTCTCTAATCTCCTACTTCAGGATGCAGGAGGCCTGTTCTCTGTCCAGGGCAAGACACGCCACAGGGCCCTGGGCAGGGATGTCTCTGTGTCCTGTGGGTCCTGCGTGTTGTGTGCCAAAAGTGATTTGTGGAGTAGGTGAGAACAGGAGCCGTGTTTTATCAACAAAGCAATTGCTGTCCCGATGAGGGATTGCAGAGATAACACAAGCAGGAGAACATTCTTTTACTTCTTTCACTTCAGGGAATGCCCATAAAATCCACCAGCAGCAGCCTCTGACAGGAAGGAGAGGTGAGGGAGTGCAGTGTTCCAGCCTGGGCACATCATTCAGGTGAATTATTTTTCTCTCTGCTCTGACTTTGCCGGGTACTGAACAGAACACTTGTATCATTCCAGCTGTGAAACTTCTCTCTCCCAGCAGAGGCACCGTGCGTGAGGTAATGGAGCCTCCCCAAAATTCTGGCTCCTCCTGTTTGTATTCCCAACAAGCTGCTAAAAGGCACCGGGCAGAGGGGTCTGGGCTGCTGAGCAGAGGGGGAAGAGCCAGCTGGGAAATAGGTGCATCATTCCTGTGCCTCCCTGTGTCCCTGCTGCCTTTACCAGGCTGTCCCATCACTGGCAAAGGGCAGGGAAGGCAGACATCCCTCCTGGAAGGGTCCTGCATTTCCTCCTGCGAGGGCTGGCGGGTCTGGAGGCAGCTCGAGAGTGAGATGTGAGATCCTCTGCTCGTGTGAGCGAGAGGTGACAAGTCCTGGGAGTGCCCAGCAGCTCCAGGCTACTGCCACGACTGAGAAACGCAGTTGTTTGTACAGTTGCTCTCTTTTCCAATTGCCATTTGTTTGTAGACATGTCACAGCAGATGCACCTCAGCACTACAGCAGATACTTGGACTCACTTGCAGCTGGCACCAGTAAATGTAATCCAGCTAACCAAACACTCTGCTAATCAGAGTTGTCACAGAGATTTGTTTATTCCCATTGACAGAAGGGCTTTCAGGATAGTCTGTAATAAGGAAAGAGGAAGAACTTTTGATTTATAGGCCAACAAGAATGTAATCCAGAGAATACTGAACCCTGCCCTTCGCAAACAGGTATTCAGCACTGAAAGGAGCCCTGGGTGGAGGGCAGGCATTGAGGAATTGAGCTGAGTGCGGGAAGCAAGGCAGGGCTCAGGCAAGGCCCAGCTTTCTGCAGATGGTTTTGGGGTTTCGTCTCTCTGGTGACAAATGGCTCCTGCCCAGGGAGCAGCTGCCACCTGCCCTGCCAGGGCAAACGTGGACACGGCACTGACGGTTCCCGCAGCTCACGGGCCCCTGGCCAAGGAATCTGGTGCCATCAGGGTCCAGAACAGAAAAGGAAGTGCCTGTGCTCACAGTCCAGTGGGGACTGGCTGCCAGAGGAAGCTGGAGATACTGGAAGTTTCCATGAGTTTTATATACTGAGGAGAAGCTGGAGAGGCTTTTGGGAGCCAGGCTTGTCCTGCTCTTTGCCTCCTGAAATGTCTCCTTACAGCCCCTGCTGGCTTTGGGCAAGGGAAAGGGGGGCAGTGGGTTGTTGAAATTCTAATTCTGGCCTGGCCATAACTGATCGTTCCATTCTTCATTATTTTATTACTTTTTTCTTAATTTACAAATGATGCTTTCGAGTGCTGTTGTCTTATTTCCCTGTCATTCCCCTGTGCACACACACACATGCAATGTGCCAAAATATGGGTTAAATACACACGCACCAAATCCATAAATGCACCCCAGAAAGAACACCTGGGGCAGGATGGGGGAGGCTCAGACTTGCAGTGCTGGTTTAAAATGAAGGATTGAACAGCCCTTTGAAAAAGAAAGTAGATTGACTTGGAGGAAGACATCCAGGAAGAAATGGAAAAGGATGTTGCTTAGTCATCACTGCCTTCTCACATCTCTTGTCGTGAGCGTGCAGAAGCCTTTGGGCACTGCTGGGGAGAGGATGAGGGGCCTGCAGGACCCCCTGGCCTGTGCAGGGTGACTTTGTCCCCAGGACTGGCAGCAGACAGAGTGTGGAGCTGCCCCGTGCTGGGCTCCAGGGTGCACGACGGGCAGAGAAGTAAGAGGTGTTAGTGAGACCCATCTGTGCCTGAAAACAAACCCAAACCTCTTCACTGGGAGATTGGAGAGCAGGTTTCCCCAACGTGTTTGGGTCTCAAGATAAAGTGTTGGCCAGAGAGCAGGTGGAAAGGACCCTGTGAGATGGTTCCCAGCTCACCCGTTGACTCGCTGTCTGTTCTGGGCCCGTCTCTCCAGCCTCTCTGTGCCTCAGTCGAGGCATTTGTAAAACAGCAAGTGCCTCCTGCCGAAGCCTGTCACTAAACATAGCCCGTTTGTGCTGGGAGAGTCACGTCGTGAGACAGAAGGCCCATCACACACTGCTGGGAGAGGGGACTCGATGACTCACGGCACAGCACCAGCTCTGAAAGTCATGAAATGCCTGAGTTCGCAGTCAAAAAAATTCAGTCTTTAAAAGAAAAAAAAAAAAAAAAAAGAGGGGAAAATTCCTCTCTGTCCTGTCTCTGGGGTAGCACCTCCTGGCTGTACCTGTCAGTGTCTGCAGCCAGCACAGCCTGGTGTTTCAGTGTTTAAAAGAAAATTCAGTGTTTAAAAGAAAAAAAAAAAAAAAACAGGAGGGGAAAATTCCTCTCTCTGTCCTGTCTCTGGGGCAGCACCTCCTGGCTGTACCTGTCAGTGTCTGCAGCCAGCAGAGCCCGTGTTGGTGACCCAGGAGCTGAGCATGGGGACAGTCCTGTGTGCACCTGCCTGCCGGGGCAGTTATTGGTGTGTGGCACGAGGCAGCATGAACAAACATCTGCCACCAAAAATGAGCACATGAGGTTGGGATCAGGAGAGCTGCATTCAGGGCTGGAGAAGTCATCCCTCCTCAGCCTGGTGCTCTTCACCCCTTGCCCATCCAAGGCAGGGGAGCAGTTCAGTCTCCCCAGGCTGTGTTTTCAGCCCCTCAGTGCCAGCAGGGAGGTGCCAGTCCCCTTGGGGACACCCCCTCCAATGCCCTCTGGGTCCTGTTCCCCAGGGCTGATCCCCTTTGCATTTCAGGTGAATCACACACAGCCTTTGGTGCCTTTGGTGCAGCAGCACATCTCACCGGGCACTGGCTGCAGCCACACAATGGGATTCCCACCGCCAGTGCTTCCTCCTGGATAAACTCCAGATCCAGCATGTCAAAACCAGACTAAACATGCAATGAAAAAGCAAACAAACCAAGCATCCAGTAGTTTCAAACAACAGATAACAAAGCAACAGGAGAGGCATTATCTGTTAGGAACTAGTGTCTGGAATTTGCCTGTCTCTGTATTTATGTTTATAGATACAAGTCTGCGTATATATATATATATATATATATATATGCACCCAGGCATATGCCTACTGCACACAGCTAGAGAACAAGAGAATAAAATGCTATACATACTCAGGCACATTAAGAAATGGAAAAACAACTCTGTACAGTGAAGGGTCCAAAAGTATTTCCAGCATTTCTTCAGCCAGCCTACGGGAATCTTTCATATCTATTCCAAAGCAATAAAGCAAATCACACACTGATGCCTTCCCTGACCTCTTCGTGGCAGCTGAACCTTCACCTGTGTAATAGAGAAATGTCCAGAGTTTAATCACAAAGATCATTCATCTGCCCTGTCAAAGTACTGCCAGTTCTCTCTTTTTCAGTCCCAGGCTGAGAGAGGGGAGTGAGAGAGGATGATCCATTGGAGTTGTTCTCAGGCCAATGCAGCTCCCCAGCACCCACATCCCAGCCTGCCAGGATCTCCAGCAGCTGTAATGGGGCCAATCCTGGGTGATGCTGAAGCCCCCAAAAGGCAGGTCTTTTGTAAGCAATAACTTCAAAAAGACTGGCTCATTTTGGATTTTGGCCTATACCACATTCCACGCCAGAATCTGGCTTCAGCTGAGTTTAGAGCTGAGCCCCTCTCCATAAACCGGGAAATATTTTATCTCTACTATGCACCCAAGCTTGGAAGGGAAGTGCTATATTTAAACACTTGCAGATAGTTCTGTGGTAACCCAGTTGAAGCACTTCCACCTTCCCCACACCTGGCAGCCTCCTCCCACTGCCCCTGCACCCCCTGCAGAAGGAAGTTCAGCACTCTGCTTCAGAGAGGATTGACTCAAGGGTGACTCCAATGTGCCTGAGATCACCATGTTTGTAGATAATCTAAAAGGCAAACTCAGATGTCTCCAAGGCCAAAGACTGTCACAAGAGCTAAGGCAGCTCCCCAGAGTAAATCCAGCGTGCCCTTGGTCTTTAGAGCTGACAGACTCAGCTCCTGAGTGAGAACAAAGTCCTGGGCTGGAAATTACCACCTTCCCCAGCGTTTCCAGCACAAGGTTACAGCTGGTCACTCACACATCTCTGCCTGCCCTCCGTGTTCTACATACCTGTCTATTTAGGCTGCTCTGCCTAATTTGAGAATTAAAACTAAACACTATGTTACCTACAGCCACATCATCTCAGATGAGCTTGAACAACTGTGAAATTCCTGTGATCTATTAAAAGCAACATTCAGCGCATGTATTAATCAGCAGAGGCTCAGTAGCTGTGCATCAGAAAACCACAAGTGATCAGCAGGCTGGACAGCTTCCTGCCAAAATTATTACTTTCCTTGTGACCGAGTCCTCAAAACACCAAGTGCACCAGGATGCTGGAGAGGTGCTTGGCTTGGTTATCTCAGTGGCAGCGACACGGACTGTCCCCTTCCCACTGGCATCAACAGGTCAGACAGGCAGCGTTTGACAAGCAGTGATTTCCTGCTGATGAGTCAGAGACGAGACACGAAAATCACCATCTCTTCCCACAGAACATCCGAGACGTTATAATTTGATCTCACCTCTGGTTGCCTCACCCCCAGTGTGCTGGGGTGAGCCTGTGTGCTCAGTGGAAAGGAGACATTCAGAGCAGTTGACCAAAGCTACGTGCTGGTTGCTGCAATTTCCTGTTCTCACACAGTAGCCTGACCCAGCAGCCTCTGTGGCCTCCAACTCTGCTCTGATGCTCCAGCAGGGCTCCCTGGGACCCTCATTCTCCATCTACCTTTTTCCCTTTTCCTGTTTGGCTTTTTTTTTTTTTTTTTTTTTTTTTTTTTTTTTTTTTTTTTTTTTTTTTTCCTTCAGATCCTGGCCTTTGTGAGGTTCAGCCCTGGGTTTGTGTTTATGTTGCCAGGCCTCTACTTTCCTGGCTGAATCTTCCTCCCTTTCATGTCCCTTCCTGAATCCTTCCCATGGCTCCCAAAGCCCATCTGTGGTTTCCCTTTGGCCAGGGCCTGCAGGCACAGTGAGGACAAGGTCACTCACATCCTGAAGGATTACATCTGCACTCATCCCTCTTCTGCACCAGTCCCTCATGATTAAAAGCACATGACAGTTAAAAAACCAGTAAAACAAAAACAAGTGTGGAGCTTTCTCATCACGCCGGTTGAAAGATTTAAGGGAAAAAAAAAAAAAAAACAACCCACAAAATGAGGCTGAGGCCAAAGCCAAAACCAAAAAACCCCAAACAAAGCAAAAGCAAAGAAATAGCAAAGAAAAAGCAAACCAGTACAATTTTTGGCCCTCTTTCCTAGGCCAGACGACCGACTCATTATGCCAAACACAACTCAAGTCACTAGGAAAGGGAGTTTTAAGATTTTGCTTGTCCTGCAGCAGCCTGGTACAGAACTGAGCATTGCTCTGGTGACCAGGTCAGGAGCCTTTCACCACCAGGGAGGACCAGCCAGGACTCCAGCCATGCCCTTTGCCCTGACCAGCACAGCTCCCGAGGCTCTTCCACCACTGCCTGACTGGATTTTCAAACACCCAGAATGGACACAGCTACTCCTGGCTCAGATCAGTGTGGGCACTCAGGGAGGAGGAGCAGATCCCTGCCATGGGACCAGCTTTGAGGCACAAGGGGGTTTCCAGCTGCACAACACAAAGAATCCTTCACCCTGAGAGGCTGCAGCACCAGGACAGGTCTCCCAGAGCAGCTCCATCCATGGACATTCCACCCTTAGAGATTTTCTAAATTTCTCTGGACAAGACCCTGAGCAACCTCCTCTGACCTTAAAGCTGGACCTGCTGAACAGAGGATGGGCTGGGGCTCTCCAGAGGTGCTTCCAATGATATTTTGCTCTGATTTCCAGGAGAACAGGATAAGGAGTGGGCTGCACAGCTGGGGAGCCTCTTCCTGTCCTGTGACCCAGAGCACGAGCTGTACTGTGTGGAGGAGAGAGGCACAAAGGCCCCCACTGTCCTTCTCTGTCACAATCCCACCAACTCTCCCTCAGTCCCTCTCAATATAACTTCTGCCTTTTTCACTCTGCTTCCCAGACAAGCAAAGAAAACCTCCGAAAGTTATTATGAGCTAAAAACATGCAGGTTTTCAGAAGACTGATTTCTTCATTTTCAAGGGAAACCCTGGTGATTCACCTTTTAGTGGCCAGCTACTTCCAGCCATCCTTGGCAAACTCTGGATTTTAGTGTTCACAGAAAAAAAATGGAAGACAGTATTCACAAGGAAATTTCCTGTTTCATCAGCTTAAGTGCATCTCATCCTGGATCAAGCTTCATTATTTATGGATGAGGTGTTGTCCAAAATCTCTACTCCAGTATACCATGAAAACTGAGGTCAAAAAGCAGAAATGCCTGAGTTTCTGGTGTGTTAGAAGTCTGCAGTCTGGCTGTTTCCAGGTGGAGGGAGATGTGCACATGGCTCTGGAAGGCAGCTTGCAGCACTCTGCAAAGTGCCAATCTCATTTTTCACTGCACCTGTGAGCTCTGAGTCACCCCCACGAGCTGTGCCCTGGCTGAAGCTGTGCCCCCTGTCCCAAATCCCAAGTGCTGCTGGGATGCCGAGGGTGAGCTGAAGCAGATGGGGATCAGCAGATTGTGGGAAATTAGCCCGTGTGGAAAAAAACTCTTGGTCATAACTGTGGTAAGACTATCTAAGTAGGTCACCACAAAACCACATCAGATGGGCAAAGGAGGTGTAGGTTCAGCCTGTCAACATGAAACCAGACGTTCTCCAGTTCTGCCCTGCCTGTAACACTGAGAACAACAGCTGCTGTCCTAGTCAATGCTTTTAAAAATTCAAGCGTGTTCACACCTATTCAGGTGGCTTTCACTCTTGTGGAAATGAGTGTCAGTGTCTCTGCCATAAATCTGCAATTTCATTTGATTAAGTTCATGGCTGATATTTCAGAGAGCCTTTAAAGCAATCTGAGCTATTCAAATCAATGTGTGTTTTTACAACTCCCCTTTTATTTCCTGAGCTGGTCAAACTGGAAATAAACAGAAATAGATGTGATGCTGTTATCCCTTGTCCCTGTCAGCCCAGCATCTCAAACTTGTGATGGATGGATGGATGGATGGATGGATGGATGGAGGGATGGATGGAGGGATGGATGGA
>VWZU01000853.1:75473-93200 GCA_013397095.1 Sterrhoptilus dennistouni
GGTGCTCCCCCGGCTGCCCTGGCCGTGTCCTCGGCCTCAGACTCTCCTGCCCTGCAGCGGGACGGGCTCTGCGGGCCGTGCGGCAATAACCAGCAATAACCAGCAATAACCAGCAATAATCAGCTCCATCGTCGTGAGCTTCCAGTATTTGTCTAATCAAAGATTGCTTTTAGGACATGACCATAGGGAGCTGGTCAGCAGTAGGAGTTCAGTGTGATCTGGTGGTTGGCTGATGTTTGTGTGTGTCTGTACAGTGGGGTTTGTTGTGCTGGTCCCATCCAGTATAATCACAAATTGTATTGTATCGTATTGTCCTGACAGGTCTGGAAATGCCACCCACGAGGCCATCAATGCCACCCTCCACACTCTGCTGGCTGCTACCACCAGGCTGGTGGCCCCCACACCTCCCAAACCCATCCTGCCCGTGCAGACCGGAGTCCAGGCACAGCAGGAGGAGCAGTCCAGCGGCATGACCATCTTTTTTAGTCTCCTTGTTATAGGTGAATGGTGAACTGGTTAATCTCTGTTAACTGTGGTCTGTGTCTGAGGACACAGGGCAGCTCAGAATCAAAGTGGTTTATTTATTTATGTATGTATGTATTTATTTATTTATTTATCCTCTGGTTCTATTTATTTATTTATTTATGTATTTCTCCTGTGGTTCTCTCTGTGAAATGAGGTTTTGCGCAGGGATTTAGAACATTGGTGGTGGTGGGAGCTGCTGCTTCTGGGTTTATTATTGCCCACTAAATCATCAGGAGAAGTTTGCATGTGCATTTTAAAAATACTACTTTGAAGCGTATTTTATTATTTTCCAACACTCCTGAATCTTCCTTTTGTTCCCTTTCACAGCTATTTGCATCATATTGGTGCATTTACTGATAGAATACCGGCTTCATTTCTTACCAGAGAGCGTGGCTGTTGTTTCCTTAGGTGAGTAAAGTGGCATTTTCATCTTGGGTTTGTGTTGCTCCAGGGGCTGGCACTGGAGCTAATGCACTGCTCTGTGTTTGCCATCACTAGAAAGATGCAGCAAACTGGGTGCAGCGAGGAAAACAACTAATTCAAAGAGTTAAATTGATGGAAGAAATAAAGAAAATGGCCCAGGAAAATGACACCTGTAGGGGTGTCACTAGCTGAGGAGTTTGGCATTTTCCTCTTTGCATCCTCAGGGCAGGACAGGATGTGCAGCACTCCCTGGTCGTGAGGCTCCAGCCTTCCCTGTGGGCTGGTACCTGTGTTTATATTGGTGTTGGCAGAATTCTGTCTGAATGGGGGACTTTAATGGGATTGCAGCTTTCCCAAAGACTCACCTGCACTGCCAGATCCTTAACTGTCCCAGCAGTGCCATGACAAGAGCTCTTCCTTTGGCTTGAGCTGTAAAAGTCACCACTCTTCATGGAGATCAAGTTTGTGCTTAGTTTGGATTAAATTTGGAGTATTCCTGAGCCTATAGTTTTATGTCAGGGTAATTTAATTTATGCGTGCTCTGTTGCTCCTGATTTATAAATGTGTAAATGAGGAGCAAATCAGGCCAAATACATCCATTATTTTCTCTTGGTGCTGTCTGATGTTTAGAGAACCTGGTCTGAATGTTCCCAGCACCAGTTTTTCAGCTGTGGCTTGTCTCCAGGATTCTGTAATATTTCTGCTTCTCTTCCTGGTGACACTTTCACTGACAGTTGTTCTAAAAATACAACAAGAAGACAAAGATGCTTAGTTACGATCCTGAGGCAGCTCAAAGGACCACATTTCTGGTTGAGCAGGTAGATTTTTTTTGGTTTTGGGCTAGACTAGTACCTTCTCTCATATTTCTTAACTGTATTTTTACACAGTTTCTCAGTTGGAGCAAGTGAGCTGCTTGGTGCTTGTCAGTGACTTACGCTTCCTGGAGAGCAGGGGTCCTCTTGCAGCTCAGGTGCTAGATTGAGAAGATCTTAGAGCTGTTAGTTGGCAGAAAGAGAAGCATGTTTTCCAGCAGTGTGGCTCTCTGGATTTGTAGATAACAAATCCACGTGCTGGAGACCACGTCATGTTTCTCACAGAGCAGGTTTTGGAGCTTTGAGAAAAGCCCCGTGTGAGATTCAGTATTTCTGCTCAACCATAAAACAAACAGGTGGGTGAGGATCCTGTCCCAGGGCTGGGTGTGCTCACACCCTCCTCATCTTTTATAGCAGATCATTCATCAGGCCTTGGTGCCTTTATGGTTCTGCTGCTGGCAGGGATCAGAGCTGCTGCTGCAGCTCATCCTGACTCACTTTTCATCCTCACAGAAACCACCCAGTGCTTTGTTCACTGTTGGCACAATTCTCTTTCCCTCCCTCCTTGAATTATTGCCCTGGACAGGTGAGAATGTCTTGTGGGTGTATCTCCCTGAAAGGTGCCACAAGGACAGGACTGTCCCTTCAGTGTCCTTCCCCTTTGGACACAAAAATCCAAGTGCAGAGTGCTGATTTGGCTTTAGATCAGGTTAGTTCCCGTGGCTGTTAAACAGCTAATCTAAATTTAATCATAATCCCCAATATGAAATGCAGCGGTATTTGGGTTTTGTTAAACAGCTAATCTAAATTTAATCGTAATCCCATATGAAATGCAGCAGTATTTGGGTTTTCTTTGCTGTACATCCTGAGCAGTGCAGGGCAGAGGTGCTGGGGCAGTTTGTGTCCCTGGCCCTGCTGAGCTGTGCAGAGCAGCAGAGGCACAGACACTCTCCTCCTTCTGTTCCTTGTCACCTCAGCTGCACGAGAAAGGTTTTAGCTGTTGGATTTAGTGTTGTTGTGTTCCTGTGAGCCCCAACAAAATCCTGTTCAAGAAACAGGAAAGCTTCTTGCCAGGGCTGTTTGTGCTGCTCAGGGTGGGTCAGAAGGAGCAGTGTCCTGTTCAGAGGATGCAGGAAGGTGCTCAGTGGGGTTTTGGGGTGCAGCACAGCAGTCTGTCCCCACGGTGAGGGGACATGAGGCAGCAGATGCAGCTCCTGTGAGCCAGCAGGGTGTCACACCCAGGGGACAGATGCCCTGTGTCACTCCAGCCTTGGGCAGTTGTTTTACAGGCTCAGTCATGGTGGGAGTGCCCTCAGCCCTGGTGACAGGGCTCAGCACCTGGGAGATCTCTGGGGCTGCCAGTTCAGTGTCCCTGTGCCCCTGGAAATGCTCTGCACAGCTCCAGTGTCAAGTGTCCAGCTTTGCCAGAAGTGAGGCGTGTCCTGTTTTGACTTGTAAATTAGGCAAATGCTCTCAGGAAGTTATTAAAGGCTAATAAAAGTGGCAGCAGAGAAGAGTGGTATGATTTTCACAAGTGTTTTTCCTCCCATTGTCTCAGCTGCTGGGAAATTTCTGGTTTATGGTTTCTAGAGGGTGTGTCTCTCTGGGGGACAGGGTGGGAGTGCAGTGTCTGAGGCTGAGTTTTGATCCTCATCCCTATAAGTTGCTGGGATTTTGTAGGTAAAAATAGTTTCCAGAAATACTTTTTTCTCTTTGATTTGTTACTGAGTTTTAACATGTTCTCAGGAAAAATAAAGGTGGGTTGCAATAAGGAGATGCCTATAAAATTTAAAAAAAAATGAGGTGTAGATTAACTGTTACAGACTTACCCTTCTAATTAGCTCCTTGACAAAACTGACCTGCCTGATTTGATAGAAACAGCTGATCAAAACCTGCATTCATTCCTTTACTAATAAAGGAAGAGTAGTTTGTAAATGTATCTGCATTCTGTCCTGCAAGGAACAGCAGAGCTTTGATGTTCCCTCATTTGTATTTTCCTCTTCCTTTCCATAGAAACCACTTCACGGGACAATTATTTGTCCCGTCTGGGCCTGATGCCTTGACAGCTGTTTGTACAAAAGGAGGCTGAGGCCTCGTGGCCGTGTGTGTGTCACATCCATCAGGAGTGGGCCGTGTGATTCTGTGTGTGGGACTCTTTTGTTGGCCACAGCCTGAAGGAGCTCTCACGAGTTCCAGGAAAGCACACTCGACTCGAGTTACAGGAAAGCGTTTGCTTAAAGCTCCTCAGACACTCTGTACCTTTCACTTGGAGTATTTGACTTCTGTGTCCCAGTGTTTGACTGTGGAGTTTCCATTCTGTAAATAATAAAACAGAGACACAGAGCTGAAATCTGGCTGAAGACAAGTTGCCTGTAACTACTTGAAAACAATTAATGACACTTCATGAGTTACCTTCATGACTTCTGGGAGAAATCTTGTTACACTTTTATGTCTTTTATGTTTGAATATGTGTGGGAGGAAAGAGTAAAATAACCTTTAACCACTGAGCTTGCAGCAGCCTTGATAAAATTCTTCTATATTCACATTATTTCTACATGACTTAAACAGTGTGTAACTCATTTGGAAAATAGTTCTGACAGGGTCTCCACCCTGATCAGGGTTTGTTGCCTTCTTCCTTGCCAGAAAGTGATATGATTTCATTCAAACAAAATTCACTTCTGTGGAGAGGAGTGATGATTCCATTTAAGCTGCTTTAACTGCAAACAATATTGAAGTGACACGAAGCACGGATGCCTAAAACGTAACTTCCTGATTCTTCAGCAGGGGAGGTGAAATTTTCATTTGGGTGCAGCTTAGATGAGAAGCATTTCTGAGTAGTTAAGCCTGTTATCTTTCTGAGCCAGTGAGCATCACACTCTCAGTGGGTCTGTTTGGAGCTGGGCTGTCCCGAGAGACAATCTGTTGTGCAGGGAAACTCTGCAGTTATGTAACCTGTTGGAAACTGGGTATTAAACCCAAAACCACTCACTGTTTTCATGGTTTAGGAATGAAAGACTTGCTCCACTGTGTTTTGCCTTGTTTTCACTTCTAAAGCTTGGAGAGCTGATAGACAGTGATGTGTTTTGTGGGTGTTTCAGAATGTTTTCTCATTCTCTCCTAGGTATCCTTATGGGAGCTTTTATAAAAATCATAGAGGCTCAAAAGCTGGCCAACTGGAAGGTATAGTTGTGACAATTCGTTTTTAATTGTAGAAAAATCCCTAAATCTTAGGAAAAAGGCTTTGTAACACTTGATGTTTTAGAGGACAAGCCCTGGCAGAAGTTTCTCCAAGAGGTGAAGTCTACAGTGAAGTGAGGATTTTGCCTCCTACTGTTTATCCACATTATCAAAGCAATGAACTCTTCACTATTCCTGCTTTAATTTAAAATCTTTCAGCATTTAAACTGTGATTTTTGTCTCACAGCACCAAACAATTCATTATATCAGTGAACTGACTGAAGTCAGAGTGATTTGAATTGCCACTTCTGAGCAGGGTTTATATCAGGCAGCTGAACCTCTTGGTCTGAGTAGTGAATTTTAATCCCAGCTTGCAGTTTTATATTCCAGTTACTGCCCTAAAGGAAGATGTTTTTCACCTTAGTTGAAATACATTTAAATGCATAGATTTTCATTCTGATGTAGCTTTTGAACTACATATTATACTTCTTTTTTTGTCAACTAACTACACTGGTTCTGTGTATACTTGTTTGAACAATTACACAGCTCAGCAGTTGTATTGTAATATTTCATTTTTACATATGAAGTCATTAGAAACAGTGGGGGCTGCAGGAGTTGGTGCTTTTTCATTTATGATTTGTGTCAACTGCATTTGCCTTATAATTGAAAATCAGTTAAATGCCCACAACATCAGCATTTTAAACTAATTTCTTGTGAATTAAATAAAATAATCTGAGTAAGATCATGTCTGTAAGAAGAAGAAAGAAAGCTTCATGCTTTGATTTGAGCACTTGTTCTCTAAACACAGGAAATACTGATCACAGGTGTTGAATTACGGGGGTTTTCTGGAAAAAAAAAATCTGGGGTTTTCTTGGTCTTGTTTTGGGAGGCACTGGGGAGCTGTGCTTGCTGCTGTTGTCAGCCGAGGTGAAAGGCCACAGATATCACATTATTATTTGCTTACCTGAGTTACTTTCACTGTAATAAAACTCAGGTTTTAACGCAGGGCGTCGTGATTTTAGATGTGAAAATTTCTAATCAATAATTATGGACTTTATCACATGGTTATAAATGGTTCTAAATTTGCTAAATACCTTTTTGTTTATCTTTTTAAGATAAAAAACAAAATGCAAACTGCAGGCAATATCCCTGTACAAAGGAAATCTTGGATCATATTCTGCCCTGAAAACTTTGTAATGTAATTTCCAGTGATCAGGCCTTACTGAGTGTTAATTCGGGTTCACCACTAAGGCCTTGCACTTGCTGGCAGCTCTTGGCTGGCACTTGAGCTGACACTCAGAGGGAATAATAACCTCATGGTTTATTTCTCTCTGCCTCCATGCAGGAGGAATTAAACAATTCACTCCTCCCTGGCCATTGTTCCACTCACTGGGCTGGAGCATTTCAGTCCAGAGGATGAGTTTGGTTTCCTAAGCCCCGCCAAATCCTTTAAGGTGATTATCACTGGTACAGGCAGGAATGAGACTTTAAAGGGATGAGCCACCTCTGGTTTGAAAGCTGGTGTTAGGACAGAACAGTCCATCAGCTGTTTGCCCTGGGTTTAGGCAAGTTAATCTCTGCTTGCAGAGGTGACAACTCTAAAAAGTGTCCTGGGGGACAGGAGGGAGTAAACAGGTGGGTAAAGAGACTGTGCTTTCTGTGCTTTCTGCCAGCAGAAAAACCAGGGTGCCAGGCTGGGGGTACAGCATGAGCACTGTTAGTCAGGGGATGAGGTAAGTGACAAAGACTGAGGGCACAAAAAAATAGCATCTTACCTCATGGTGCCTTCCATTTATATCACCGTGATGGCCAAAAGGAGCCGTGAGAATAGTCCCATTGAACTCAGGCAGGAATGACATTTGCAGAGAAGAATCCAGCCCCAGGCCCCTCAGGTGGGTGTCACCTGGGCCTGCTCACCTGCAGGGGCACTGGGCTCATGGTGGAATTCTCTTGTCCGGTGCTGCTTGGGCCCAGTTAACCTGTTCTGTTCCAACAGTGGCCAAGAAGTCCCTGTTCCTTGGCAGTCCTTACAGATTGCCAGGCTCTCAGATAAAGTGGGAATAGTTTTTGTGGAAACAGGAAGATTTTTCTTTTACCATAAATAACCTGTTTTCCATGCAGCTCTTTTGGAGACAGTAATTTAAGTAGGTGACTCCTAGCTTTCTATCGCTGGGTTGAAAAAGAGCAATAGAAGTAGCAGCCCTGGAATAGTTTACTGTTCTTCAGTTGTCTATTTTTAGATAAGAAGGGAGAAAGATACTTCATTTTCCATCACTATTTTTGAATAGCATTTCTTTTCGAAGATTTTATGTTATTTCAATAATGATGACATCCCTGAAATTATATTTAATTTTTCTTTTTTTTTTTTTCAGGAAGAAGAAATGTTTCGTCCAAATATGTTTTTTCTGCTTTTGCTTCCACCTATTATATTTGAATCTGGATATTCACTGCACAAGGTCAGTCCCTGCCAGACACTCATTCTGGATGTTGAGGTTTTGTTTGGAACAGATTCTGCTTTTAGTTATCTTCATGAAGCTTAGGATAATTGCATTAAATTCCATTATATTAATCATTAGGGAATTGAGAGTGCAAAATTTAGACCTCTTCAACCCAGAGTGCAGGGAGTGTGGCTTGTTGCTGATAACTGAGTGCTGGCAAAGTGCTGGGTACAGCACAGACCAGGTTTTCCTTGGCTGGAGAGGTTTCTTACCCTTTGCTCCAGCTGTGCTGCAGGAGGGGCAGAGAACAGTGGCCCTGGTGATACCAGGAGCTGGTACAGCACTGGAGGCCTTTCCACACAAAATCACAAACAGTGGACTAGCAGCTGGGAAGGGTACAGGCCTTTTTCACCTCCCCTGTCTCCTGCAGAGGGATTAACTTACCCTTTTGCCAGGCAATATGTCAAAGGGCTGGATATCCAGCTGTGTGCCTGAGCATTGGGTTCTTGTTATGGTGCCAGGCTGGGAATCAGTGCTGGGAATCAGAGGAATTGGCTTTTGTCCTCAAGGGAGCTGCATCTCTCTGGGCAGATGGTCTGGCTGTGTGTCCTGGGGTACCTGGAACCAAACTGAGCCTTTATAACCAGAAACCCAGTTGTGGATTAGAATCTAATTAAATGCAAACCCAAACAGGAGTTTTTCCTCGGGCCATTTTTACTAATTTACTTATTTTATTCCTGTGTCCCAGGGTAATTTCTTTCAGAACATTGGTTCCATCATCCTGTTCTCAGTATTTGGCACTGCAATATCAGCTTTCATTGTAGGTGGAGGAATCTATTTCCTGGGCCGGGTAAGACCGACTGCTTTGAAGCACTTAATTTTATCTGGCTTGTTGTTTGAAAGTCCATTTTTCAAGAGCAGCCAAACAGAGTGAAAGTGAATTCCTGGGTCACAAAGTGCAGCTCCCTGCTCTCACAAAGGCAGTGTTGTACAGCCCCTTCCGTGGCTGCTGCTGGAGAGGCCCTGCAGTCTCTTTCCCTGGAAATCCTCAAAAGCTCTGGCCACGATCTGGGGTGACATTCCAGGGGCCCTGTGGGGCAGGAAGGGTGGAGTGGGTGACCCCAGGAGTCCCTTCCAGCCTGAGCCACTCTGTGACACACCATGTTTCCTGGGAAGAGCAATTAAAACTTCAGTTTTACTTTTTTATGGCTTCCACAATCTTCCTGTTGGAAGGCCTGTGTTCTCTAGAGCCATCTTATGCTCTGCAATATTAATTTTTTTTTTTCCTTCTGTGGTTTGTTGTTTCCCCTTGATTACGTACAGACACAGATATTTATCTTTTCTCTCAGACTTCACTGTGGTAGGCCAAGCATTCTATACTTTCCTCTTTGCCACTCAGATTTCTCTTCCTTTGGATGTCTTGGTGACTCTGCTCCAGTTCCCTGCCCTTGGGTGACCAGAACTGTAGCAGTAGATTACTGTTGGAGGGAGTGTTAAACTGGGTAACATCACTACTCTGAATTTCTCTTAGCAGTGAACTCAGGATTTGATGAATAGTTTGTTTTTTAAGAACAGCAGAACACCACGTTTGATTGTCATTGTGTTCTACCTATTCTTTCAGGCTGATGTAATTTATAAACTCAACATGACAGACAGGTAAGCCCTTGGGGAAATGGTGGAGTATATGAAATTCAGGTTTTTTTTGGCATAGCTGCAGGTGGGAAATGCACTACAGTTGGCCACCTCTTTTGGTTAGTGTTTAGATTTCTGAGATTCAACATTGTGTATGAAACTAAGAACTAGATGGAACACTTCTATACCCTATTTTTTACACCCTTATTTCCAAATAGTGTTGTATTATATTCCACTCTATTACATTCTAGTCTGTTCTGTTCTGTGCTCAGTGGTTTCTTTAGACAGATACTGGGTATTTTAACCAAATATTAAGATTTGTAAACTTTGATTAGTTGGTACTATTAATATATGTGATAAGGGTTATAACTTCCTTGTCCAAATACTCTCTTAAAAGACAGAGTAAATTTTTCAGGATCAATAATGTAGATTTTTTTCAAGGACTTGGTGAGTGGCCGAGTTTTTATACTGGAAAGAGTACAACTTATCACAGTGTAGAAACTGTAACACAAATGGGCTTTGTTACTGCTGGGTAGGTGTTTCTCTTTGATCTAATTTCCTCTTTTGTGTTCTCCCAGTTTTGCATTCGGCTCCTTAATATCTGCAGTTGACCCTGTGGCCACTATTGCCATTTTCAATGCCCTGAATGTGGATCCTGTGCTGAACATGTTGGTTTTTGGGGAAAGTATCCTCAACGATGCAGTCTCGATTGTCCTGACCAAGTAAGTGCCTTGGAGCCGCAAGTTTGTGTTTATGGAAACAGTAACTGCACAGTTTTCAGTGAGATATACAGTTATTCTTCATCTTCAGTTGATAGTTCTTTGGGGCTGAAAGAGTAAAAAAATGGACAGATGTATCTTCATGTTATTGCTGAAGCCAATAAATGTGGCTGTGAATGTATAGAAGGAACAGCTGTGCCAGGCAGGTAGCGAAGGCAGAGTAATTTTCTAATTAATTAATTGCTTTTATCACAGTTGTGGTGCTCTCAGGGAAGATGATGAGGGCTAAAAGCAGCCAAGAGAAAACACGAGTTAGAATCTGTGTGTTCTTTGCACAGAATTTCCATGAAATACACCCCTGAAATTCAAAGAGGTTCCTTCCCTTTCCTGTTAAGAGCTGCTTTGTTTTCCTTCAGTGACCTTCTTGTCTCTCATCCACACCTAAATATTTGATGAGAGTTCTTCCTGTTCATTTGTTCTTCTCAGAGGATCACATGAGTTTTGACCACTGTGAAATGTGTGTTTTCTTTTCCTTTTCCAAGCTGGGGCATTGTTTTGAGATGCTGGGCATCAGCATAGCCTATTTACGCCATTCTGGGATTCTTCAGAGGAGCAATGCTGGATTTTTAGCAGAATTAGGTTTCCCTTTGGGGGTTACACTGAGGCTTGATTTAACATCTTCTGACATTTCTCTTGTTATATATATCACAGTAAAAGCCTTTTAAGAGTGGTAGCAACAAAGAAACGGGGAGTCTCTTTTTTGTTGTTATGCTCAAAAGATATTTTGATATTTTTGGATCCAGGCTCAGAATGTATAACCATTTCTTTTTATTTCTCTTTTAATTGTATCTAGCACAGCAGAAGGTTTGACAAGGGAAAATATGTCAGATGTAAGTGGATGGCAAACCTTTCTCCAGGCCCTGGGATACTTTCTCAAGATGTTCTTTGGCTCTGCAGCACTTGGCACACTTACTGGTCTTATTTCTGCATTAATATCCTTTTTTAATTTTTATATGTATACACTGATGAAGTGCAACATTCTAGTAGTATTTTCTTCCCATCTTCTCCAGCATTTCATGGAGGATATTTTCTTATTAGACATTATTTTGGTTTTATGTCCCTGTACATGGATGTGTATTAGAAGTGGCATCAAATTTTTATGAACATAATTAAGATCTGAAATGTTGTATAATAGCTTTTGTGCACTGGAGTGTTATAAGATATGGTAATTGTTTTGTAAATTCAAAATATATTAATTCCATTTCAATTCCAATCCATTTTAACAAGCATATGGCTTCTTTTTTACATACATAAAACAGTTAATTAAAAAGAAAAAAAAAAAAAAAAGCTGCTTTTCCCGGGGGCCTTTGAGTCAGCCCGGCTCGTTTGTCCCTGTGGATTGTGTGCAGGCAGCTGCATGAGCCACTGTTCTGGGTTCCATTTAGTTTGGATTTACCCTGGGTTACATTTTGCCTCTTCCTCCTCCATGAACTGCTTCCTGAACAGCCCGGGAGCTGCTCTGCTGAGATCAGGAAGGCTCTTTGCTGTGGCCCAAACACCTTTGTTACTTTTTGGGCTTGTTCAGCGCTAGTTCTGGCTTCACTGTCTGTGCAGCAGTTACTGGGGTCAGCTGGGACACACTGTTTGTGAACACTTTGTTTGTGAACAACGGGCATAGAGTGTTTGATTAAATGCAGACTTACTGCCCCTTTTTGGTTCATCAGCCTAATTCAACAAACTGTGAAATTATTCCATACATCACAACAAAGGAGGGAGACGGATGTTCAGCACTTCTTTGAGTCATATCTAAATTACAGTAAGTCAAAGAGAAAAGCAGCTCACTTGCCCTTTACAGTTACTTGTGCCTCAGAAGTATTTGATTTACCTCTTGTTATTGTAGAGGCACATCAGTAGGAGATCTTTTCTTGTCTTCTGACAGACTTCTACCAGCAGTAGCTTCTATAAGAAACATTGCTCACATAAGAAATCTCTAATCTTTCCATACTTGAGTTGAAGGCAAATATACAGATTTTATTGGCTATTCAGCAGAGAAGTACATTAAGCATAATCATTGTCTTGTAATGGAATGAGCACATCAAAATATTTCTTTGATTTGTTTTTTTAATTTACTTTTTCCATAACATTTCTGTGTGTACGTTCTAAAGCACATTGATTTAAGGAAGACACCTTCCCTGGAATTTGGGATGATGATTATCTTTGCTTACCTTCCCTATGGCCTTGCAGAAGGGATCTCACTCTCAGGTGAGTAGCCAAGTGAATTCTCACACTGTTTGATCTGTTAAAGCATTTAAACTGCTGCAGGAACAGGTTTTGCCCTGTGAGAAGGTGACTCTGGAGGCTCTCAGCAGTAGATCCCTGCAGAGCCTGCTGCTGTTCTTGCCCACAGGTATCATGGCAATCCTGTTCTCTGGCATCGTGATGTCTCACTACACTCACCACAACCTGTCCCCAGTGACACAGATCCTGATGCAGCAGACACTCAGGACTGTTGCTTTCATGTGTGGTAGGTGCTGCCTGCTGTTAAATCTACTATTAATCGCTTGAAATTTCATTTCCGTGGAACGGGGGCTCTGTTGGGAGCAGCAGAGGTGTGAATTTGCATCCAGGCATTTTTGTGTCAGTGGTGCTTGTCTTTAAGAGAAGAATTCCTGAGAGTGGAGGCTGGAAGGGACTCAGAAGTCACCTTTCCTGCCACACTGGATAAAAGATGCAGTAAATCTCTCTCCCATCCTGCAGGCTCCTGCTAAGATTTGCCATGAGATTGGTGGCAAATAGAAATCTCTGACTCGTGTGTTCCTCTGGTCTGTTTTTAGTTCTAGAAAATGGGGTTTAAGTGCTATTTTTTATGAATGCTTTTTATATAAAAAACTACTTGCAAAAACTTCACATCTGGAGGTTTTTGCAAGTCGTGGTACAAGCAGCTCAGAGGCCTAGAGCCTTTCCAGTTCCTTTTTCCAACCAAACCTTTGGAGAAATGACATGTTCCTGCATCACAGACATCCCTGATTTCTGGGGGCTGCCATGGGTGAATTTTGAATTGTTTGCAGGAGGATGCAGCATGGTCAGGGAGTGGCTTTGCTGCCAAATGAACTTAACCACTCCTTGGTGAGCACCAGCAGCTCTCCAGGGTTTGGTCAGGAACTGCCATTTTATGTACTATTGTATGTAATTAATAACAGGAGTAGAAAAGTTTTTGTGGAATTGTTTATTTAAGGTGTGATTTCTCTTTTTCAGAAACGTGTGTTTTCGCATTTCTTGGCCTGTCAATTTTTAGTTTTCCTCACAAGTTTGAAATGTCCTTTGTCATCTGGTGCATAGTAGGTATTTACTTTCTTCCATACCTTTTTAGATGCATTTTTGGTATTGGGGAAGGGGGAAACACCTTACAGTTAAAAGATTTTAGAATAATCATTAAAATTTATAGCTTTTTATAAAAAATTGTCTGATTTCTCTCCTAATTCTTTATCTTTAAACCCATTTCAGCATGCCTTAATGCAATGACTGTGAATTACATTTCACACGGGGCTTGCCTCCATCTATTGCCATTCTAATGGTTTAATATCAGCATGAAAAGTGAGTTCCCCTTTGCAGAGAGCAGTGTGGATCCATTTCCAGTTGTGTACAGCAATGTGCACTGGCCCACTGGGTGTGTGTTTCAGGGGAAGGATTGTTATCTGCAGCTTCCCCAGGCAGAGATATCAGCGCAGGGAGCCTGCATTGCACACAACTTCCCTATCTCGTGTGTATCTAAGGTGGGACACTTCCTCCTGTGCAGCATTGCCCTCCCAGGCACCATGCAAATTGTGTAATTTTGGGGTGATTCACAAAGGAAAACAGCACAGCCCTTCAAGGATCCTGCTGACTAATCCTAGGATATTTACCTTATCCAGGTCTGTTTGTAGTGGAGCTTAAAAAACAATGCTCTGAGAAAACCTCGCCTTTTTCTGAGTTAAAGTTTTCACTGTGTTTGTTAATTGTTTGCCTTTGTATCAATAGTCCCCTTTTCTTTCTTTCCTGCTCTCAAAGTGTTTTTTCAGCATGGGGTATGTTTTATAGCCATGCCCAGGGAAGTGTTGAGAAACAGGCTGATGTGCTGTTTGTTTGGCTCTTGGCTTTTCTGAGCAACTGGGCCACAGGGAGACAATAGAAATACCTTATTGTCTCCTGGCTGCTGCACCAGGGGAATGATTAAAGGAGCTGAACTGAGGAGCACTTTTACCCAAAGTAATTCTTGGTCTCCCTGGAATGCCTCCTGGGTTCCATTTATTTACTATAAGTGAAGCAGCCTGGTCTCCATCACTGACAGGGCTGATTTAGCTTCAGTTAAGCAGACAAAATGTTTCAGGAGTAAAATTCCACAATGTCCTGTGCTGGAGGGTTTCTCTCTGTTCGTAGAGCAGCACACCTGCCTGTGAGCAAAAAGAGCATATTCACCTTCCCCTGTAAAACCAGCTGCAACTGGATGTGACAATCAAAGGGGCTTTTGCTTTTATTTCTGTTTTTCAGGTGCTGGTTCTGTTTGGTAGAGCAGTGAATATTTTTCCACTTTCCTACCTACTCAACTTTTTCCGTGATCATAAAATCACTCCCAAAATGATGTTTATCATGTGGTTTAGTGGTAAGTTACAGCTCAAAATACTGAGAACTGGAAAAAAAAGCATTTTATCTCTTTCCTTGTGTGACCCACTCTTGAAGGAACTGTTTTTTTCATTGGTTGAGCAAAACTCAACTGAACATTTGCACTGTTCTGAGATGCAAGAAAAGCAAGTGCAAAGAAATGTTCAGTTTCCTCTTTGTGCTGGAGGGCTTTGCTGTGGTGAGCCCCACGAAAGGCTTTTTCTGAAAGCAGGGAGGCTGCTTGTCTCTCCAGACCCCACGGTTTGAGCGGCAGCGTCTGAAATGCTCAGACCTGTTTTAGGGTGGTTCAGTGGGAATGCCATGGGGTTGTAACAATCCTTTGGGAGGTGCAGAGCTGCAGTTGAGCTCCGTGGGGACTCAGGTGGTGACTGTCCCTTGCTGTTTTCTGTCCCCGAGGGTTACGTGGGGCCATCCCCTACGCCCTCAGCCTCCACCTGGGGCTGGAGCCCATGGAGAAGCGGCAGCTCATCGGCACCACCACCATCATCATCGTGCTCTTCACCATCCTGCTGCTGGGAGGGGGCACCATGCCCCTCATCAGGCTCGTGGACATCGAGGACTCCAAGCCGCGCAAGAGGAACAAGAAGGACGTCAACCTCAGCAAGACAGAGAAGATGGTTTGTGTTTTCATTCACAGGGTCACTGGGGTTTGGTGGTTGGTTTTTTTTTTNGGGGTTTTTTTTTTTTTTTTTTTTTAATTTTTTTTTTTTTTTTTTTGCAATTTTTCAGTTTAAACATTTTTTTTCGGTTTGAACTTTTTTTTTTTTCAGTTTAAACATTTTTTTTTCAGTTTAAATTTTTTTTTTCAATTTTTCAGTCTAAACATTTTTTTTCAGTTTAAATTTTTTTTTTCAATTTTTCAGTTTAAACTTTTTTTTTTTTTCAGTTTAAACATTTTTCAGGACTGGTACATGATTTTTTTTTTTTTTTTACTAAAAAGTAAGATGAAGGCAGTAGAAAAAAATCAAGGTAGTAGGGCAAAGCTAAGCAATATCATTTTAAAGTATCCCAAAGACAGAGTTTGGTTAGCGTTTATACAAAATAACGTGTTTGGACAAGGGGAGGAGAAACAGTCTCTTAATTTAATCCAATTACAAGTTGAGCTGTATAAATTAAAGTAACCCCTGGAAAAGCATAAAGCAGATGATAGAGGGTTGAGTCATATACAGAGAGAAAGTAGTTGGTACAGTGTGAGATGGAAATTGATCATAAAAGGCAGATGGAAATTATTTTGAAAAATTCAAAGGTCGTGAGAAGGTGGTAACAGTAGGCCCCCCTCTGACTGGACTTTATTTTAAAGCAATTTCTGGTAAAGCAAGAGATCTGTCAAAGCCAAAACCACTCTGGAATCTCTTGTGCAAAAGGCTGGAGAATAAAAACTATCACAGGACATTGTTTGCCTGTTTTTCTCTAAACCATTGGAGAGTATATGCAGGGTATTGTTCTGGAGGATCTTAAGAACATGTTTTTCTTTGCACGAGGTTGACTGTAGTCTTTAGAATCCCCTTGCACTGTTCACACAAGGAAGTGCAGGAGGAGGGCAGGACAGGGCTGGTGTTCATGGGACAATGACAGCAGTGCTGCTGCTGGATGAAAGCATTGTCCAGTTCACAAGAGAAAACTTACACAGCAGAAACCTGTTCTCAGCAATAGTGACAACACAAAACATGGGACATTTGAGGTCTTTTCCCTGTCACCATGGAAAGGGAAGCTAAAGGACAGCTGAACAGGCTCATACAGCCCTAAGCAAGGCTGGGATGGGGATTGTTTCCCTATTGTTCTATCATGGCAACTGGTTGTGATGAGGGAGAGCACAGAGCAGGGGCTGAAGGTGGTGGGATTAGTTAACCCACTTCTCTCAGGTTGTTCCTGTATTTGTGATTTTTCTAGGGAAACACTATAGAATCTGAGCATTTATCAGAGCTCACAGAGGAGGAATATGAAGCCCAGTACATAAAACGCCAGAACCTCAAAGGCTTCATGCGGCTCGACGTCGAGTATTTGAATCCTTTCTTCACCAGAAGACTCACACAAGAGGTAAGTCTGTCTTCTTTTCTTGCAGAAGAGAAACTGGTGGAGTTGGTTGTTGTCCTCAGTACCCCACAGGGCTCCTGGTGCAGCCACAGGACTTGTGTAGGGACAGGGGGACATCTGTGTACTGCTCACGCATGGAGGGAGCAGCTGTAATGAGCAGCTGCTCTGTAAGTTGGGTTAAATGAGCATCTCAGTTTAACCCCAGTTAAACTTGGTGTGTGGATGTGCTGAACTGGCCTTCAATCATGCAGAGAGCCATGAAGGGCATCAGGAGTCCCTGCCTGCTGCTGCTGCTGGAAAAAGCTGCTGCCACTCGGGCAGGGTTTTTAAAGTGCTGTCACACACAGTTCCTGCCCCTTGCTGTCAGTGGTCCTGTGACTTCTGGAGCTGTGGTGTTGCTGCAGAGAGCTGTTTCTGTCTTGGAAACCAGCATTGCATCCTTCACTTTCCAGAGACCAGGGCTCTGAGGCTGTAAATGCAAAACAACACCTGACAGTAACTTAACGCTGAGTGGCCCCAAGGTGTAAATTCTCTGCCTTTTTCACTCCCATGCTTCAGAAATCTGAGACCCCTTAGCCACAGAATTCGCTGTTTTTCAGATTTCCCATGGAAGCATTTTGGCTGTGCAGTTCATAATTTTGTGTAAGTGCACATTCCATCTTCCTGGCCTGCTCAAAAGTACTGTTTTTCCTCTTGTTTTGTACTTTTCAAAAGTACCCTTTCAGCACTTTCCTACAAAAACTAAAGCCATTTATTGCAAAACCAGAAAGGAATCAAGAAACCAAAGTAAGCATCTGATTTGTAGCTGGTAGCCAAAAGCACAGGCTGCCATCCAGATTGCAACCAAAGGCTGGAAAAATAAGCATGTGAATCACCAGGGCAGGCCACAGGCTTCCAGTGTCCCTGGGAACATGAGGAGCAGAGTCAAAGGCAGGCCCTGCAGACAGCATTGGGATTGTTGAAACACACAGAGCAGGACTGTCTGGAGAACACAGGTAAAAATACCTGTAGCAATAATCCCTGCCTGAGCAGCACCTGGTAAATATTTCCTGTGGGGAAGCAGAAGGGCAGATGACGTCCTTGGGAGTGTGTGCAGCTGTGCCCAGGTGACAAGTGACACAGTGCAGCAGTGACAGACAATGCTCTGTTTGCCCCAGGACCTGCACGACGGGCGCATCCAGATGAAGACCCTGACCAACAAATGGTACGAGGAGGTGCGGCAGGGCCCCTCGGGCTCCGAGGATGACGAGCAGGAGCTGCTGCAGCAGAGCGGGGCCGGGGCCCGCTGAGCCCCCTCCCAGGGCTGAG
>VWZU01000853.1:93332-104704 GCA_013397095.1 Sterrhoptilus dennistouni
CATGGGCTGAGCCCCCTCCCAGGGCTGAGCCCCCACACACCCAGGGCTGAGCTGAGCCCCAACCCACCCAGAGCTGAGCAGAGTTCCCACCCAGGGCTGAGCCTCGCCCACGGCAGAGCTCCCTCCCAGGGCAGAGTTCCCACCCAGGGCTAAACTGAGCTCCCACCCAAGGCTGAGCCTCACCCAGGGCAGAGCTCCCACCCAGGGCAGAGCTGAGCTCCCACCCAGGGCTGAGTTCTCACCCAGGGCAAGACTTCCACCCAGGGCAGAGCTCCCTCGCAGGGCTGAGCCTCACCCTGGGCTGAGCTCCCACCCAGGGCTGAGCTGAGCTCCCACTCACCCAGGGCAGAGCTCCCACTGCTGATCCAGGGGAACTCCCACATTCACACCTTGTGCTCCTTGCTGGGTGAGCCCCACAGCTCTGCTGGAGCTGTTCAGGATGGGAAACCCTCAAGGGTCACACACTGGATGGGCTGAAGGAAGAACTTTTTGTTCACTGCACAGCAAACTCTGTGCAGCCCCTTGGAAAGCAGGACCATCTGCCGTGAAATGATGACATTGTTAATTGAGGAGGGAATTTCCTCCCATCCCAAAACCTGCTGCCACCACACGCTGCAGTACAGGGCCTTCGAGTGGCTCTGCAAAACAGAATGAATTGCACTTTATCTTTTATATACATATATATATATATACATTCATTCACAGCATGAAGAGTCTCGACAGTTTATACTGTGAATTTGTTTCGACACTAGTAAGGGAATTGACTGGAAGAAATGTATAATTTAAGGAATTTGCACATTTTGAACCCAGAAAAGATGCATACCTTGACAAGAGCAGATGTTGCACATACAGGGAATCACCTCTGAAAATGTAGTTTTGTGACTTCAGGAATTCTTGATTTCTGTTTTACGGGATTTTTTGGTTTTATACTAAGGGATCTAATCCAGTGCTGATTATAGGATGATTTTGGGGAGGTGGGGGCCTGTGGCAGCACAGAACTGCATTTGAAATTGTAGTTTCTTTTCTCTGGCTAAAGCCAGTTGCAGTTGGATTTCTGTAATTGGCAGTTGCTCCTTGCTGGCACTTTGGCTTCAAATCTTAGAGAAGAGCAGCTTCTGTTTTCCCTAATTTACCAAGTGTCCCTAACACTCCAGAATTCACCAGGGGAATTTTTCAGCTTCGGTGGAAGCAAAAGCAGCCATGTACGTGAGGAAGAAGAGCCTACAAAATCTAATCCAGGTACAGAAAGATTAATACTGCACGTGGCTGAGGCAGCCTCTGCTGGGAAGTGCCAAACAGCTTCTATTAAGCTGTCCCATTTTTTTTTTTTTTCTCTTCTGCTTACGCTGTTTCAGAATTTGTGGTCTCGCTGCTTTTGTTCTCCATGGCCCCGTGTTTGCTCAGCGTTGCCAACACCTGAAGGTGTTTGTTGCACGTTTGCCATGGTGACACACGCAGCAGTTTGTTCCCACTGCCAAATTCCTCCTTTGGTGATTTGCATATCCACTGTCAGGATGTGAATTGCAGTTCAGCACCCGAATCTGACCTGCAAATGCACATGTTTGTTTCTGAAGACTTGGTCTGGTTTTGCTACTGAGTTTTTTAATCCACTGCTTACCTACTGAGAGAATAAAAGTTCAAGAATGTATTCAGAATCCTGAACCTGTTGTCTGAGCAGTTTTTCAGAATGCCACGTTGTGTCCCCTGCTGCCCTTTCCCTGCCTGTGGAAAGGGCCTCAGTGCTGGGACTTGCACAGCTGTGCAGGATCTGAAAATCAGCCTTTTTGATACCCTTTGAGCCTCCAGCAGGCTGAATTAAACTTCAGTTACTCATCATCAAAGCTGCTGAGAGAATAAAGCAGATATTTATTGAAAGGCCTTTAAGGTTCACCTTGGGCAGGACAAGAGCCTGGCCAGGGCTACACCCAAGGTGGACCCAAAATGGTCACAAAATGGACCCAGAGTGGACACAAGAGTGGACACAGCATGGACGGCTGGTCACAAGGTTTCACACTTTTATAAGTTTTGGTCCATTTGCATATTGGGGTTTAATTGTCCACTTACAGCTTTGAGTTGTGAAGTCCCATCCTTGTTTTCCTTCCTTAGCCCACCCTTGTTTGTGCTTTTGGGCCTGGAGCTTGTTGCCCTTGGTCTTCAGCAGAAAAGGGTTTGTTTTGTGTCCCTGCTGTGTGCAGAGCTGAGTGACACTGACTGTGAGCTCAGAGCTGCCCCCCTGGGCACCACAGAACCTGGAAAATATGAAAAGTTAAAGATTAACTGTCCCACTGCCATTCCCAGTGCCCAGGCTCCATCCTGTTGCACCTGCCCCCAGGTGAGGCTGTTCCCTGTCCCAGGTAAGGCTGTTCTCTGTTCCCTGCCCCAGGAGAGCAGTTCCCTGTCACAGGTGAGGCTGTTCCCTGTCCCAGGTGAGCAGTTCTCTGTTGCCTGCCCCAGGTGAGCAGTTCCCTGTCCCAGGTGAGCAGTTCTCTGTTCCCTGTCCCAAGTGAGCCATTCCCTGTCCCAAGTAAGGCCGTTCCTGCCCCAGGTAAGGCTGTTCCCTGTCCCAGGTGAGCATTTCCCTGTCCCAGGTGAGGCTGTTCCCTGTCCCAGGTGAGCCGTTCCCTGTCCCAGGTGAGCAGTTCCCTGTTCCCTGTCCCAGGTGAGCAGTTCCCTGTCCCAGGTGAGCAGTTCCCTGTTCCCTGTCCCAGGTGAGCCGTTCCCTGTTCGCTGTCGCCCCCTGGCGGCGGTCCGGCGGGACTCGCGGCAAGAAGCGATTCCAAAGAAAACTCTGGGAAGGGCTGGATTTAAAACCAGCTCTAAGTTCTAAAACTTAACGTGTGTCCAAAAGTATAGTATTATGTGTGCCAAAACTTGGAATTAAGTGTGAATCCTGAGACAGCAAAGCTAACTCCCTTATTGTGGAACCAAAAGAAGTTTTTACCGATGCTCATACTCATTTATCAATACAATGGCTTTTCTCTCAGTCATTTCACAGGTTGGAGTTCTTCACTTAATATGCTTAGAAAAGAAATATTCTTCTTTATTGACTTGCCTGGCAGTTACTTTAGATAATTTCCTATTTTATCAGGCCAATATTGAACCCTAACCCTCTTTCCACAAGCGAGCTCCTCCATCCTAACTTGGTGCCATCTGTGAACCTGTGCAAGAGTGAACCTGAACTCTCAATGTTCTCAGCTGAACACCCCAGCAACTGAAGCAGAGGCTGCTGCCTGCAGAGCCCCAGGTGAGCTCTGCCTGATCCTCCAGGCTGGGAAGATTCTCTTTGCTTTAAACACTAAAACACATTTGGGCTGTTTCCAAAGCTGCCGTAACCAAGAGTCCTCACCTGCCCTTCAGGGGCTCAGCCTTTGGGAAGGCAGAGCAGCACTGGGAGCTGTCCTGGTTAAACATGGAGATGGTGCTGCCCTGAGCACCCTGCAGCACTCAGGGGATGCTGATACCCCCAGAAAACTCAGCCACAGGCAGCAGGAGCCTGGACAGCCCCAGGGAAAGGAGTTCAGCCCCCTGGAGCAGCACTGCAATGTCAGAGAGCAGGGCAGCAGCTCAGCACTCCCCTGCACAGAGCTGCTCCTGCCTCGGGCCACCCACACCCTGTCCCACCTCAGGAACAGCCTCACCTGCACTGGCAGGTACAAAGGACACAGTGACCTGCCTGGGACCAGCTCAGCATCGTGCCCCAACAGCTTTTGGCAGCCCTGGAAATCCCACCTGTGTGTGGCTTGGGAGGCCTGGAAATGGGCTGTGCTCATCCCCTGGCTGGATGGGGGTGTTTCCTCTGCAGCCAGGCTTGCAAGCTGTTTTCTTTCATGCTGTATTTTTTAAAGGTTATTCAGGGTTTTTTTACATATCCTTGGTAAATTATAGTATTAGCTTGTAGTCTGGGGAACAATGACTCATGTGAGCTCCTTTATGATCTTCTCCAATGTAATTTAAAAATGAAAACTCCTCCACCTGATGGCTTTAAAGGAGGAGCAGTGTGTTGTTACCCACACTGACACCAACACTTGGAGAACTCAGCAGCAGAGGCCGGGCAGGAGGGGCCCTGCTGCTCCCCTGGCCGTGGGTGCTGGGCTGGGCAGGGCTCCCCCTGACCCTGGGACCTTCAGGAGCAGCCCCCTGACCTTGGAGAGGAGCCCTCTGACCCCGGTGCCTTGACAAAGAGCCCCCTGACCCTGGGACCTTGAGGAGCAGCTCCTGTACCCTGAGGAGCAGCCCCTGACCCTGTACCTTGAGGAGCAGCCCCCAGATCCCTGTACTTTGATGAGCAGCCTCTGACCCCTGTACCCTGAGGACCAACCCCTGACCCTGGTACCTTGATGAGCAGCTGCTGACTTTGAGGAGCAGCCCCTGTCCCCTGTGCCTTGAGGAGCAGCCCTTGACCTTGATGAGCAGCCTCTGACCTCTGTACCTTGAGGAGCAACCCCTGACCCTGAGGAGCAGGCTCTGTCCCCTGACCCTGAGGAGCAGCCCTGATCCCAGTACCTTGAGAAGCATCCCCCGACCTTGCAGAGCAGCCCTATACCCTGCACCTCGATGAGCAGCCCTTGACCTTGAAGAGCAGCCCCTTGTATCCTGAGGAGCAGCCCCCCGATCCCTGTACCTTGATGAGCAGCCCCTGTACCCTGAGGACCAACCCCTGACCCTGGTACCCTGATGAACAGCCGCTGGCCCCCACCTCGAGGAGCAGATAAGATAAATGCTAGAGGGAGGATTAGCAGCTGAGCTGAGGAAAATCAAAAACTCCAAACTGGAGAAGGAGCTGTGCAAGGAACATCCATGGGCTCCCTCACTTCCCCAGGTGCTCTGCAGTGCCATCACTTCCCTGAGCTCTCTGGGGGACAGGCAGGTGAAAACGGGGCTGCAGACACTGCAAACCCCGCCCTCCTGTATTAATTATCTCAGCGAATTAAATAACATTTATCCTATGGCTCTCCCACCAGGGAAAGCAGCTCCTGGTGCTCTGCCAGAGCTTGTGGCTTCCCAGCTGCAGCCTGCTCTGGTCTGTGTGTGGACATTGAAAACCCTGCACTCTGCTGTGCTACAGCCACACAGATGTGCCCCCTGGGGACACGTTTAGTGCTGGGTGTGGAAGTTCTGTGGTAACTCAGTGATCTTAAAGATATTTTCCAGCCTAAACTCTATTCTGTGACTCTAAATATTGACTGGGAACGGGTTGCCCCGGGGCAAAGCTCTCCCTGAAGAGCTGGATCTGGGTCATTAAAGGGAAAAGGGCTTTGTTAGCAGAGAGGGGAGGGAGAGGATCAGGTAAGGCCCCGCAGCACTTACCGTGTGCCGGGTAACAGACCCTGAGGCAGCGAACCGTGCTGAGCACCGCCAGGCTGCCCAGGCTGCCCAGCCCCAACAGGAGCCCGCAGAAGGGTACAGGGTGCACAGGGCCTGGTCAAAGAGCCACCTGCCAGGAGAGGCTGCAGGTAAACCCGTCCTTATCCTGCCAGGAGAGCTGCAGGTGAGCCCATCCTTATGTGCCAGAAGAGCTGCAGGTGAGCCCGTCCTTCCCCTGCCGGGAGAGCTGCAGGTGAGCCCATCCTTATCCTGCCAGGAGAGGCTACAGGTGAGCCTGTCCTTATCCTGCCGGGAGAGCTGCAGGTGAGCCCGTCCTTATCCTGCCGGGAGAGCTGCAGGTGAGCCCGTCCTTATCTGCCAGGAGAGGCTACAGGTAAAGCCATCTTTCTCCTGCAAGGAGAGCTGCAGGTGAGCCCGTCCTGCCCCTGCCAGAAGAGCTGCAGGTAAACCCGTCCTTATCCTGCCAGGAGAGGCTACAGGTGAGCCTGTCCTTATCTTGCCAGGAGATCCTGCAGGTAAATCCATCCTTATCCTGCCAGAGGAGCTGCAGGTGAGCCCGTCCTTCCCCTGCCCCTGCCAGGAGAGGCTGCAGTGATCCCCCAGGGCTGACCGTCCTGCCCCTCCCTACACGGAGAAATTCCCGGTTGTGGGAATCTCCCATTCCTGCAGCAGAGCTGGGCACAGGTGGGGAGGTTCCAACGGGCTGCACAGGTGTAGCAGCACCTGGCCAAGGAAATCTGGGCATGACCTTGGCCCTGGTTTGTTCCCTGAGGGGTGGGCAGGGGTGGAGCTGGGGGTGCAGGAACTCCCAGCACTGCAGTGCCAGCTGGGACAGCCACCACCAAACCCCTCGTGCAGAGGAACTGCGAGGACAAGGAGCACAAAACACTCACGGTGGGGAGTTCACCTGTGCCCCAGTGCCCCCAGCCCGACCCCTGAGTCCCCTCTGCCCCTGCCAGGGATCTCCAGGGCCCCAGTTTGCAAACTGTGCCCCTGGGCAGGGCAGAGCTGCTCCTGGAGGTACCTGTGTGCAAAAAAGGAGGAGGTGGCCAAGGGGAAGAGGGTCACTGTCATGCTCAGGTCACTGACAGCCAGGTTGACCATGAAGAACTCGGCAGGTTTCAGCAGGGACCTCTTCTGATGGGCCACCAGCAGCAGCAGAGAGTTCCCAGACAGGGACAGGGTGCCTGTGGGAGGGACAGAGGATGGGGCTGTGTGTGACAGAGCCAGGAAAGGAACCAGGAGCACCCCGAGATGTTTGGAAGGAAACACTGCAGAACCCTACAGAGGGTGGGGAGGGCTCCAGGCCCCCCTCTCTGGGGTGGGCTGAGCAGGGGAGCCCAGGGGACACACAGAGCTCTGTGAGCACATCTGGAGCTGCTTTACATTGGATGGGATCCCTTCCCCTTCCTGAAATCCTGCAGAGGCCTTTGGTGGGAGGGCAGGGCAGGGATGGGATGGGATGGGATGGGGCTGCAGCGGGTGCAGGGTCTGGCCAGAGTCACTTACTACAGCTGGGGGAGCACAGGGGCATTTCCTCCCAGCTGGACAAACAACAGGAGCTCTGCGGGGCTGCTCTCTGATGTGAGGCCAGGAGCTGAGCCTCTGTCATTTCTCCCTGGCAGTGTCACTCCTGTGGGTCTGCACTGTCCCACAGCACAGTAAGAGAATAAACGAGCAGAAAGGCATTATGGAGATCAAGGAAAATCCAGACTAAACAAAGGAAAGCTCTTTGTTTGCTGTTAGTGTGTTTAAATCAGCTGCGGTGATTAAAGTTTTATGACAAGGGCTTTCTCTTTTTCATTACATAATCGTGATTTCATGGAAAGGAGGTTTCAGTGTCCTCAGAAGGGGAATCTTTTCTGCTCCCAGGGCAGGATAAGAGTTCCTCCCTAATGGATTAGGCTGCAAATTAAATCCCAGGGTAAGAACCAGCTTTCAAAGCCACTGACTGGCCAACGCTAAAGCTCCCCTCAGGAACAGAACTCCCATGTGGGACCTGGCCAAATCCAGAGCTTTGGAGGCTTTGGAGTCACTGGAGAGCAGAGTATTGAGATGTTTATCCTTCCTCCCAGCCTCACAAGGCGTTTTTCCCACAGAGCAAGTCTCACATCTGTGCTGAGGACACTTCATTACCTTCACCAGCTCCTGCTGAAACCAAGAGCCAGCTCTCCTTCAATGGACCTGGAGCTGGTGGTGCCAACAGAGCCCTTGCCTGTCTCAGCTGGCTGTGGTAGGAGTTACAGCACAGCTGAAGAGGAGTCCAGACACACATTTTGAAGGGCCACAGTAATTTGATTTTATTTTATTTTTTTTTTTTTTTGTTTCCGTTTTGAAGCTTTTTGTGAGATAAGGAGTCCGTGCACTTTGTTGCAGAGGTGGGAGTTAGAACGTTTGCTCCCGGATCTGGAACCTGGCATTGACAAAGGAGATGTTCCAGCTGCTGGAAGGAAGAAGAAGGGTGAGCCTAGGAAATAAAATTAGATGTTTGAGGTAACAAAGACTGCACCAGCATGTCTGGGATTCACAGCAAAGAATGTAAAGCCTCCTCCCCTCACAGCCCCCTCTGGGTGTTTGGCTGGGCTGCACCGAGGCAGTCACAGTGCATCACACTAATGAATTAATCTGGGAAGCGTTGCTTCCAGTCCTATTGCACTCACCTCTCACGGCTCACGTCACCTCTGCCCCCCACCTGCAAACAGCATTAATGGCATTTATTCCCCACAGCGTGGCGGGAGGCTCTGCTCATTACCTGTCAGTGCAGGGCTCTGAAATCTGCGTGCAGGGAGTTTTCCACTCCCATTTCCTCCTTTAGCACCTCCCAGGCACATTTTGTCCCTGCTAATCCGACCCTCAGTGTGTTGTGTTCCTCACCCCCCAGTGACTCACAGGTGTCCGTGTCCGTTTTCTTCCTGTGCCTGACATTACAGGGAAGGAAGAATCCCCACGTTTGTCTGACAAGATTTAGGCCCACTTGGCTGCTTTTATCAACCCGTGTTTCTCCCACTGCTCCTTCGTGTTCTCATCTGATTTTCTAGATGAGGCACCAGATTCTCGCCCAGCCCAGCTGGGGTCACACACACACACACACACACACACACAGAATTTCCTGAGCGCTGAAGAGGCAGCTCAGCATCTCTGCAAGTGTGTCAGGGAGGGGTGTGAGGGGTGACATTTGGCAGGAGACAATGCTGGGTGGTGGCAGCACGTAGGACAGAGCCCAGGCACACACGCTGCTACCCAGCTTCCTGCCATCTGTACACCCAACTTTCAGCTCAGTGTCAAACAGACACTCCTCCCATGCTTGTACACCGAGCTGGAGGCACGAGGTAACACATATGTTGCTCTTGAGATGCAATTCCCCCCTCCCCTCCTCACAATTTGTGCCTGTGACTGTAATGGAAATATCTATTAAATCCATTTATTTCTGTTCATGGATTTGGCTTTTCAGTGCCACCCACAATTCCTGGTGCCTGCATTTTCTGGCTTCTCACATCCCACTTGTCCTCTCTGCTGGGAGTGCTGCCTGTCTCCTGAAGTCCAGCTGGGCAGGGTTTAACCCTTCACTTTCAGGATCCTGTCCAGGCTGTGAGCCCTGCCCAGCCCCACACCCTGACAGGGGCTGCAAACTCCCCTGGGGCTGGATCCCCTCTGAGCCCAGCACAGAACCAGCTCCACACCCCGACAGGGTCTGCAAAGCTCCCCTGGGGCTGGATCCCCTCTGAGCTCAGCCCTGCCCAGCCCCACACCTTGACAGGGTCTGCAAAGCTCCCCTGGGGCTGGATCCCCTCGGAGCCCAACACAGAACCAGGTGTGGTGCACCTGCCAGGGAGGGCCCCTCAGCCCCTGCAGACAGCTCCAGGGAGAGGCTGGAGCTCAGGGGAGCAGGAAATGTGGGGAGGAAGGAGTTGCAGGTCCTGGAGCAGGCTGGGACTCAGGGGTCAGCCTTGGTGGTGGAAGCCTGGCTGAAAGCCTGGAGAGCAGAGGGCACAAACCCCAAATACAGCCCATAAACCCCCAAAACAGCCCATAAACCCCAAAACCAGCCAGGCAGCACTCAGAGCAGCAAAGAACCACCCAGAGAGCCCGTGGCTGTCCCAGCAGGACACCCGAGACTGCCTTTAAACATCCCTGCAGAGGAAAGTCCTCCAGCTCACAGCTCCTTCACAGCCAGGACAAGGGCTGGGGGTGCAGGGGTCCCTGTGCTCCAGGAGGTTTTCTCATCAATGAGCGCTTTAGTTCAGCCCTTTGCAGCCAGACACAGCCCAGCCTGCCCCTGGGGGTGCCCCCCACTCCTCACACTGCCTGATTTCCCAGCAAATCTGGGAACAAGGGCACTGCCACCACCCACGGGGCCCATCACACCTGCAAATCTCATTTTCTGCAGAATCTCTGCAGGTGTGCAGCCACATCCAGCGCTGCTCACCTTGGAAAAGCTGAGGCCAGCCCTGAGCCCCAGCACAGCCAGGAGCAGAACCCCTCTGGCACTGAGCTGCTCACAGCCTGTGCTCTCCCAACACACAATAAAAATCTGCATCTGGCTCAAAAAACACCGTGGAGAGACACAGGAACCTGCACCAGCCCCTCCTGTCTCCCAGCCCTGCATTTCCCAGCCCTGCGCCTCAAACTCCGGAGTGAATTCCTTTAATTTTTGCTTTATTCTTTTCTAGTGTTCAAAGTCTACTTTGAACACACACAGACTCGGGATCTTATCAACCTTTTTTTATTTCCAAGTTATGGAAGGTGAATTTCCATTAAAAAGGCATCGATTTAAACAGATCTTTAGCTAGACTTTCAAATTGCTCCTAATTAATATTCCCTTTGAAATCTATCAACTTTCTTTGCTGCTACCCAGCTTTCCTGCATTAGACTGTAAAACTAGTTAGTATTTTTAAGGAACAGTCACTTTTGTGTGTGGTAATCAGAGGCCATCATCAGGCTCAATTTTTAAGCCAATTTTTCCTCCTCTTCTCTGGAGGACTGTCAGGCCAATAACTTTCTCCCCTTATCTCCCTACTCATCCCACTCCTTGGCACTGGTGGAATTGCCTTCCCACATTTCTTTACTCCACGGCTGGGCAGTGTGAGATGAGCCCTCCCCAGCTGTGGCTTTGCCCAGCATTAATTCTGTCCCGCAGCTCCTCTCCCCATTGCACAGATCAGGTTTACCCAGGGGCAGCCAGGGTTGCACGGAGCAGCCAGGCTGGGGAGGCAGCCCTTGCTCCTGGAGTGAAGCTGGGATGACAAGACAGTGTCCCCATGTCCCCAGGGCAGTAACTGAACATTTTCCCTGATCACAGCCCCACTCAGAACCCCAAGTGAGGTTTTCCCTGACCACAGCCCCATTTAGAACCCCAAGTGAGGTTTTCCCTGATCACAACTCCACTTACAACCCCAAGTGAGGTTTTCCCTGCCCCACTCAGAACCCCAAATGAGGTTTTCCCTGGTCACAGCCCCACCTAGAACCCCAAGTGAGCATTTTCCCTGGTCACAGCCCCACTGAGAACCCTCAGTGAGGTTTTCCCTGATCACAACCCTACTTAAAACCCTAGGTGAGGTTTCCCTGATCACAACCTGAGTGAGCTTTTCCCTGACCACAGCCCCATTGAGAACCCCAAATGAGGCTTTCCCTGACCACAGCCCCATTGAGAACCCCAAATGAGGCTTTCCCTGACCACAGCCCCATTGAGAACCCCAAATGAGGCTTTCCCTGACCACAGCCCCATTGAGAACCCCAAATGAGGCTTTCCCTGACCACAGCCCCATTGAGAACCCCAAATGAGGCTTTCCCTGACCACAGCCCCACTTAGAACCTTGAGTGAGGTCTTCCCTAACCAAAAGCCCACTTAGAACCCCAAATGAGATTTTTCCCTAATCACAACCCTAGTTAAAACCGTCAGTGAGGTTTTCCCTGACCACAGCCCCATTGAGAACCCCAAATGAGGTTTCCCCTGACCACAGCCCCACTCAGAACCCCAAATGAGGATTTCTCTGACCACAGCCCCACTTAGAACCCTCAGTGAGGTTTCCCCTGATCACAGCCCCACT
>VWZU01000853.1:105507-119759 GCA_013397095.1 Sterrhoptilus dennistouni
GGGGAGGGGGGGAAAGACAAATTCCAAGTGCCATGGAAATAAAAACACCCCGTCAGTTGGTTTTACCCTGTCACTCTGAACAGTGCAGGGCTTGTTTTTAGGGCTACTTCTCACACGTCCATCAGATTTCTGAGCAGGAGCCCACAGTGCTAAAAATCTGACACAAAAATCACAGCCCCTGGCCACGATTTGGTCATATGGAAAATATTCCACCCAGGAAATAACGTCCCTCACTGCAGAGCCTGAGTGATAAGCTGCAGGCAGAAAAAGCAGAATCCAACCAGTGTCAAATCCACATTCACTCCAAAGACATGTGAGCATCCTACTTGTGCTCAGCACAAAGTCATTTTGCCAACGGGCTTTGAGCCTGTTGAAAAGCAGCAAGTACAACAAAGGGGAGGAAAAAAAAAAGGGGATTTTTTGCATCAAGCAATGAAACACACCAGAAGATTCCTGCAACCTGCCCTGAGATACAGACTCAGGAGCAGCCAGGAGGCAGATCCAGGGATTATACCTGGGTTGGAACAACAGCAGGAACATTTCTGTTTGATCCTGCCCAGCAGACAGAGTTCTTGGTGCCAAAATCCTGTCGGTTTTGCACTTCTGCCACTCTGTGTTGCTTCCCAGGGTCTCCCATTTCTTTGCCTCAAATCTCGTTTATAGACCTCACAGTGTTTCAGCACATCTCAAAAATTCTTCCTCACTGCAAACCCCCTGCAGGGCGAGACCAGGCAGACAATAAATCCCAGAGGTATCTGGACCACTGCGACATTTAGCAGGTTGTATTTTAAGCTGTGAGCACTGGACCAGGGAGAAAGAATTTAACTCCAGCCGCAGGCAGAAAATCTACAGACAAATTCTAAAGATAAAATCTAAAGAAAAATTTGTACAAAAATTTTTTTTGTTGCGAGTTACCAACATCTGAATGCTGCACCTTCCTTCATTGTGAAGGAAAGCTCTTGGACAAGAGCATCATTTTATTAAGCAGCACATGAAGCTCACTGTAGTAGAGACAGCAGCACAGTTCTCATGCTCTATTTCACAGCATTAAAAATGAGTTGTTCTCCAAGCAGGAGAAATCTTCATATCAAAGATTCCAACTCCACGGGCTTCGATGCTGTCAGAAGAGATAATTTTAATTTCTGATACGCCTCTAAGTAGTCCAAGACTTCAGGAGTCCCAGTGGAAAGTGAATCAGACCTGGATTCCTGAAGGAGGGACAAGTCCTAGAGGAGCCCAAGGCAGGGGAGGTTTGGAAGGCTCCTCGTGGCAGACTCTCCCAGAGCCCAGCCTTGATCCAGGGAGGAGAGAACACGTTCCAGGTGACTCTACCTGGATATTGAAATGCAGGAGTGAGAAAGGGAAAAAAAAAGGGATTTCTGAGACTGAGCTTTCAAGGCTGGTCCCTGAAGGTGCAAAGCTCTCCTTGGTAGGACAAGGACCACACACAGACCCCAGTGCTCACCCAGGGTAAGTCTCCTCTCTGTCACTGATTTCCATAAGGAGGTTTTGTGTTCTCAGGCTGAAATTCTCCACTGGAGGCCTCAGAGAGGGTGGCAGAGTCTGACAGCATCCCCTGCCCTGTCCTGGAGCAGCCCCTGCAGCCTGTGGGGCCTCCAGCCCTCCTTGGGCAGACACTGCAGGAAACATCCCCTGAAACAAGGAACAAAGTTTCAGTTTCAACACAAGACCCAAAATGCCAGCTGGTTCCCATGGAGGAATGTCTGTAACAATCTGCACAGCAGGAAACACCATCCCTGCGTTAGGACACTCCTCTGCCACAGGGCTTCACCTCACTCCTTAAACCGAATTTCCCACCCTTCCTCCCTTTATCTGTAGCCCTGCTCTCCCCTGGGTTTGCTGCAGCAGCTGTCCAGAAATCTCCTGCAGCTCCTGAGCTGATCTCAGTGCCCCAGGCCAGTGTCAGTGTGCTCTGTCCCCCAGCACAGAGCAGTGGCCAGCAGTGACCAGCAGTGACCAGCAGTGACCATCCCTGCCCACTGCACAAACCAGACCTGCTCCTTCCCCCTCCTGCCATCAGAATTGTCCCTCAGAGCAGCTGCTGCCCTTGAGGTCTGGAGAATGAGAGGGTTTGGTCACTCCTGCAGAAGGTGCAGGAGGAGCTGCTCTCAGGGGTTTTACTTCTCCAGGAGGGAGAGGCAGAGTGTGGGGAACCAAACCCCTCTCCCCCACTCTCCCCCCAAAAAAGGAGAAGCAGAACATATGCACACAGCCCACTGATTCCTGCCGAGGTGGCCCAAAGCCAGCATGTAAAGCAGGCTGGGAACAGCTCTGAGAGCACATCTCAATTAATGCCACGGGAAACAATGCTACAGACAGCGGCAGTTTTGGGGCCAGGAACAAAATACAGAGAAAAAGAGCTGGAAATGGCATTGTCCCCTCAGTGCACATCCCAGGACAGAAAAATGAGCCTTTGCCAGCACTGCCCAAGGGTAACTGAGCTCCTGGGGAGGTTTCACAGCAGTGCTGAGCAGAACCCCCAGACACAAGGGCTGACCCTGGGCTGGGGAAACACACTTGGAATAGGAGATGGGCAGGGGCTGTCCTTGTCCCCTTCTGCTTCTGCCACTGAGGCAGCCCAGGCACGTTGTGGTCAGTAAATCCCCACAGCCTGGGGCCAATAAATCCCTACAGCCCTGTGGCCAGCAAATCCTACAGCCTCTCCTCCCTGGGCACACCCAGGGTCCTGGTACCACAAAGGAGAGGAGGAGGATGAGGAGGAAGAGGAAGAGGAGGAGGAAGAGGAGGAAGAGGAAGAGGAGGAGGAAGAGGAGGAAGAGGAAGAGGAGGAGGAAGAGGAGGAAGAGGAAGAGGAGGAGGAAGAGGAGGAAGAGGAAGAGGAGGAGGAAGAGGAGGAAGAGGAAGAGGAGGAGGAAGAGGAGGAAGAGGAAGAGGAGGAGGAAGAGGAGGAAGAGGAAGAGGAGGAGGAAGAGGACTCCTCTCCATCCCAGGCTGCCCTGTGGGAAGGCTCACCAGGGCTGTACCAGGCAGCAGAGGTGCCCTGAGCTGTCACCAGGCTGTTCCTCCCTGCCTGGCTGGATGGCAGCACATCTCCCCATCACCAGCTCATTTCTGTGTTTGGGGCTGGCAGACCGGCAGGGACAGTCACTTCTCTCTGCTCCCCCAGCAAAGGCAGCTCACCACAAGTGGCCACATTTCAGAGAGGTAAATCCCAGGGGAGGCACTCACATCCCAGCACCCCGACACAAAGCTGCAGAGCAGATCTGACTGACTTTGGGAGGAAGCAGCCTTTTTTCTCTCTAAGGACTTGACGAGCGGTTGTGGGTTGATTCTTCTTTTTCTTTTTTTAAAGCAGGTTGCTGATGAAAAGTCTCAGAACAGTATGACTATCATGAGAATGAGTTCTAAAGCAGGAAGCATGACAGCCCCACTCCCACAGCAGCAGAAGCAGCTGCCACACACGAGTTGCCAGGGCTGCTCCTGAGCCACTTCCAGCCATGGGAGCTGTGACACTGCAGAGTCAACTCCAAGCCCGGATGAGACAGGAAAAACAGACGGGAGCTATCAGAAGTCAGAAGGTATTTCACATCCTCATTTCAAAGCAGGAACTGTGGAGGTAAAGCCCAGCCTGAGCAGAAGCCCCAGAATCGCCATCACTCACGTTCAGGATCTGCAGAGCTCAGAAAAGATCCCATCAATAAGAAATATCAATAATTAAAACGATCTCTAACCTCACGTAAAGTTCTCTGCAAAATGACATCAGTGCCTCCCAGACTCTGAATGCTGGAAGAGAAATTTCTTCTGGATGCCAAGGAAAGGAAAAAAAAAAAAAAACCCAAAAAAAAAAAAAAAAAAAAAAAAAAAAAAAAAAAAAAAAACCAAAACAAAAACAAAAAAAAAAAAAAAAAAAAAAAAAAAAAACAAAAAAAAAAACAAAAAAAAAAAAAACCCACAAAAAACCAGAGCAGGTTGTTTCATTTTTATCTGGAACATTTCCACCTGTCCACCTTTTTTCTGCACAAAGCCTTCCCACATCCATTGGCAGGAAGCTGCTGCTGAGTGTGTGGATGACTTTCCCAGCCCCTCTGCTGTGCCAGGAGCCAGAGCTGCTGCTGCTGCCGGCTGGGGGAGAACAGGGCAGCAGCCACCAAAGCCCCGAGCCTGCTGTTCTGGGGGTAAGGAAACACAAACCTGGCTCTCTGGAGGGCAGGATCTGCATTTCTAAGAGCCTGGGCAATGTGCCCTACAAACGGCAGTAGCCCCTGCCCTCCTCCAGAAACTCCTCAGGGCAGCAGATCCTTTCCTCTCCACAGGAAAGGGCAGCAAAGCAGCCGGTTCTGAAAAAGAAACAAGTCCCTGCAGTGCCCGAGCTCCCAGAGCTGTGCGACAGTGAAAACGGCAGGGGAGCAAACAGGAGAGGTGGGGATTGTCCTGCTGTGTCTGGAAATCCCTGCTCACAGCCCCGCCACAGCCAGCCCAGGGTCAGAGCCACAGAAAAGCTTTTCCAGGGGAATGTGATCGACTGTAAAAAAGAGAAAAGTCCTTATGATCTTAGACAAATACAACCACATTCCAGGATGTGCAGAAGGAATCACAGAACACCCTTCACAGATAACAAACAGGGATGTTTGTAGCCCAGCTCAGTTGCTGCTGAGATATCACAGTAAGGATTGGGCTAAAGGGCCCAATTCACTCTGATTTCAGAGCCAAACCAGGTACACCAAGAATCACCTCCTGCTTTTCTCCCGGCCTCCCTGGCAGTGTATCAATTATCACCACGCTCAGATTAGCCCCTAAATAAATTTAGTCCCTAAACAAACACAGGAAAGGTGAATCTCTCCCCCTAAAAACACTCTACAGCAGTTGGCAACGTGCACTAAACGCTCATAACCCAGAGTCATCTCCCAGAAAACAGCTTTAAGGAGCTGTCAGCTCAAATCACCACCTCTAAACAGCTTAACCGTGTATGGAACCTTTAAGCTTCTGTTGAAAGCCAAAGACGCAGCAAACAAGCTTAAGAGGTCTGTAATCAGAGATGTCAGAGAGCAGGACAGCTCACAGCCTTGCTTTATGTGCACCAGAAACACGTCAGCTCCAGGAGCACCACAGCGAGTGAGGAAAGATTTCCTGCAAGAATATCAGAGTTACCTGGAGCCTGATTTTTATAACCCTCTCCGGTACTTCCAGTAACCACAACAGATCATAAAACACTTGGAGAAAAGGCACTTCAGCGTTCACTTGATGTGCTTTTCAACACAAAGGAACAAACAAAAAAAAAAGAACGATGTGGTTTGGAACTTGAGGAGTTATCCTGCTCCGGAGCTAGCAGGATGGAAGAGGAGCCAGAAGGGCCTAATTCAAGTGCCAAAATGTACCTCGGCAGTATCACACAGCTCCTGGGAGATGCAGCTGCCCTCAGGAAGCTTCCTTAGGGAAGTGCCAGGGCTGGGATCCACCGAGGGAGCTCCACACAGCCCTGAGTCATGCTGCTTGGGATGGGGAGGGAAGGGAAAAGGGAAAAAAAAAAGGGGAAGAAGAGGGGGAAGAAGAGGGGGAAGAAGAGGGGGAAGAAGAGGGGGAAGAAGAGGGGGAAGAAGAGGGGGAAGAAGAGGGGGAAGAAGAGGGGGAAGAAGAGGGGGAAGAAGAGGGGGAAGAAGAGGGGGAAGAAGAGGGGGAAGAAGAGGGGGAAGAAGAGGGGGAAGAAGAGGGGGAAGAAGAGGGGGAAGAAGAGGGGGAAGANGAAAGGATTTCTGTGAGCAGCTCTGCACTGTGCAGGCAGCACTCCCAGCCCCACCACGGACAGACCCAGCCCAGGACATGCAGGTGAGAACAGGTGAGAACAGACAGCCACATGCACACGCCACTTTAAGAAAAGAGTTAAGCCTTTTCTTAAAGGCCTCTTTATTTTTTTTAAATTCCTTCAAAACATAAATTAATTTAAAACAAATCAGATGCAAACCACCTGCATTTTAAATCCGCATATATTTTACTGTATCAATCACAGCAACCTCATACAGTAAGATACACAAAAATAGAGAGCATGATATCACTTCAATTCAACACGGGTTTGTACTACAGGATTCCATGACATATATACAGAGGACTTCTCTTTTTTTTTTTTCAGAGCAGGCACAGCCCCCTGCCCTGGTCACCGTAAAAATTACGTGGCATCACAGTTTTAGTTGTTCACTGTAGTGTGAGGAGCCAGATGGAAATGGAACTGGTGAAACAGGAGATACACTGTAGAGCAGCCAAAACAGGCATGACACTGCAGAGGGTGAACAAAACCCAAATAACCACCGAAATGAAAATCACCCTCAGAACTGCGTTTTAATAGTAAAATCGTTTTTAAATTCTTCACTATATACATAACGTATCTACATTTGTGTCATATTTATATATATATATATATATATTTATAAAAAAAAACATACAAGATTGAAAACCTTAAAATCGTTCACTTCAGCAATATTCACCCCAACCTTCAGGGTCAGCAAGGCAGTACCTGCCCTTGACACGACACTCAGTTGCAGTCCCTTGGTTCAGAATTTCCCTGATTGTTAAACGAACACTGTTCACTTTGTTTCTTTGTGCAAACTGGACAGTAACTTATTGTTCTCAGCCCTCCGTAAGACCCAGGTTTCATCTGATTTCCATAATGCTTCTGACACCCAGTTATGGCTAAAATTGTTTTAGCTATTTTACAACACTAGCCTATGTAATTTTCCCCTCTACCTACCTGAAGCCCCTCCCCACCCCAAAAAAATGTTAAGACAAAGGATCATTCATGCATGTTCCTGTCACACAGGGAGTGATGGACATCGAGGTTGAGAAAGCCTAGACTCTAACAGTGATTAAAAACCCCAAAGTGAATCATTTCAGTGCAAAGTGGACTACAGAGTTTACATCTCAGCTAGAGTTCTTCACAGGAATTTCAAACACATTTAATTCTGCACATCGGATTAGGTTTGCCTGATACTTTGTGCTAACTAGCTGTGGTTGGAATAAGGGAATTGGGATTCTCAGGGGTTTTCTTTTAATAAAAACCTGAAATCTATTCATAACCAGGTGGTGTTTGAGGGGGCAAACTGTACAGAGCCCAGCACAAGAGAATCCTGATCTCAGCCAGGGTTCCCAAGTGCTACAGCAAGAGACAAAGGTTATTATTATTTGATTCACATCCAGGACTGATGGGTTCACTTGAACAGGAGTCACAAATGAGCTCTGATTTTTAACCAGGCCAGTGCTTTTATTTGCTGGACTAAACTACAGACAGACTGGCAGTGGATTTGGAAGCAAGCAGAACATTGATACTTTACAACTGCCATAACCACAAAGAAAAAGCGTGCACTGAGAGCAAAATTCTGCAATTCTTAGACAAGACTCCACTCAGACGAGTGACAGCCTTATCAGAGGGAAAAAAAAACCTGTCAGATTAAAACCCAAGAATTGATCAGAGCCAAGAACACCATTCTGCCACAGTGGCTATAATAATAAGCTATGAAATACAGTACAAGGAAAAACAAAAAGAGTCACCTGAACAAACAACCCAGAGAGACTTCATAGTTATAACGATTCTACCACTTTTAAGAACTCAACATATTAAATATTTATTAAAAATAAACCGTTTCCAAATCACCTATTTACAGTACAAAGAACAGTACTTTTAAACCATGTGCAACAGAAAGAAAATGGACACTCATCTCAGAGGACAACACTCCAGGCATCATCTGAGTGACACAGACACAGGATCACCTCTTTAAAATACCAGAACAGTGAAACCCGGGAGGATGATATTGGCAACACTGGAAAATAAAAGCACATGTTATCCAGATCCAGGTTATATAAGCTCGAGATAAACAACCAGGGGAGAGAGAAGGAGGAAACAAAGACAAAAAGGAAGTGAGGTTTGCGTTTTGGAGATCAAAAAAATGCAGACGCACATCAAAAAATAGTCCTTGTTGGCAAAACGAGCCATTCACATATTTCCTGCACGTTTTGAAGTCATACTTTATCAAAAAAAACTGGCAGTGGTTTCATCGCTCATAGAAAATGAGAATCTTAATTCTCTGACTTTTATTTTCAAACACTGCCTGGTTTTATTTGGGCAAGATATGATACAATAGGAAGGTATGATGTCACTTCTTAAAAATACAACAGCTGCCAAGTTTTAAGGAAAAAATGTGCTCTTCTCCCCCATTTCAGTCGAAAAGCAACGCTCATTTAGGAGTCACCCAAATTACATAGCAGCATGAAATCTAATGGATCTGCAGCATCTTGTGAAGCCACAAAAAAAAAAAAAAAAAAAAAAAAAAAAAAAAAAAAAAAAAAAAAAAAAAAAAAATAAAATCAAGAACTGGCACCTGATCACCAAACCAGGGCTCCAAACACCTGCACACAAGATTTTGGCAAGAGGTCAGCATGAAGTCAGAACTTTAGTTAGGATAGCCCTTTCCTCTTCCCCACTTTTCCCTCCCCTTTTCCCCGACAGACAGAGCCAGATCCAGCCTATCTGTAAACCACGTGGGACAGCTGGGACGATTTATAGTTTAGCTGGTTGTTGGGCAGGAACCTGTGCAGGTCGCTCTTCCTGCAGCACGGGTCGTAGTAGTAGGCGCTGAGGCAGGTGTCACACGAGACCTTGGAGCAGAACGTGCACGTGTTGGCGGCCCCCGAGCGGTTGCAGAACCCGCAGCGAGAGGTGCCCGAGGGTTTGGGCTTGGAGCTGAACTGGGCAGCTCTTTCTTGGCTTTGAGTCTGGGATGTGTATTGGGATTTCTCCCTCAGGGCCGGCGCCGGGGACAAGCCGTCGTTTGGGAGAGCTTTGATGGAGTAGGAGCTCTGCTTCACGGGTGGGTATTCCTGCCTGGAGCCAAAGAGGCTGTCGCACTTCTGGCAGACAGAGGAGCCGCAGGGAATGCCACAGTGCTGGCACTTGGAGGGAGCTGTCTCTTTGGCGAGGTGGGTGCGTTTGTGGTAAACGGGGTTGGCGTCGCTCTTTAACAGCCACACGTCGGGCTTGCTAATGGCGTCCTGTCTCTTAAAATTCAACACGCTTCTAGAGTCGGGCTCCGTGTACAAATCCAAGTCCTCTTGAGCAGAAAAATAGGAGCTGTAAGGGACATTTGTTCTTAGCATGCCATTGTGATGAGAGGAAGAGGGCAGGTACTCATCCGAACACCCGTGCGGGGAGCCGGACATGGCCAGCAGCGAGGGCGACGGACGGATAATTTCATCTTTAATATCATCCTCTGCATCCACCAGGATGGGCTCCTTCCTGAGGCTCAATGAGCTCATCAGGGGCGGCTTCTTGGCCTCCCAGTAGCTGTCGTAGGCATCCACAGACTTGGAAGGCTTGCTGACCTTCGGCTTGAAGTAGTCCTTGGCGCCGCGCTCGCTGGCGGATTTCTGCAGCACCATGCGCGCCATGGAGGCGTTGAGGCTCTCCTTGCACTCCAGGCGCCGCCGCAGCGCCTCCGAGCAGCCCCGCACGTCCTCCCCGCTGCTCCTGCGCTCCTGCAGCACCTCCAGCTCCGAGTAGCCCTTGTCCTTCACCTGCAGGTGGATCTCCAGCAGCTGCTCGCACTCCACTTTGGCCAGGAAGAGCTCGAAGGAGATCATCTTCACTTGGATGGAGTCGACCTGCTCTTTGAGCCGGAAGGTCGTTCCCAGCTCTTGGACGTAGCCCATGTAGTTGAGGATCTGCCTGACGTCGTCTTCTGTCAGAGCAGACTTCACATAATAAACAAAGGGTCCAGTGTAGGTCTAAGAGGGGGGGTGTGGGGGAATGAAAGGAAAACTGGGTTAGAAATTTGGCGGTGGACGAGATGTTCGGGTAATTCAGCGACAGAGAACGTGTAATTAAATGCGATAATAATGGCTCTGAACACATGCAACTGCCTTGGCAAGATGAGCCCCGTTTCTGCATCCCTCCTGCTCAGCAGATGGAAATTCCACATGAGGGAAATTCAAAGTAGGAGAGTCTTTCATTCAATTTAAAATCCTGATTAGCATAATGTCCTCCCTGGTGATTTAAATCACTCTGCTGCTCTGCACTAACATTAACTTTAATGCATACTGGACATGCCTGAATTTACAGAAAATCTACCATGAAAGGCAACAAGGGCAGGAATTTTGGGAACTACCCCAGCCAGGGATAAGCTGGAGCTAACAGGAACTCAGAATTACTGCAGGGGTGCCAAACTCCTCTTCAATTCAGCTTTAAATATACTTGAGACGCACAGTTTTTCTTACACAGTTTCAAATGTCCGTTCTATTTAATTTAATATTAATTAAATTAATTTTGGGGCTAAGAGAGCCCCAAAAGCAGAGACATGAGTTCCAGCAAGCTGAAACACCCTCAGCACCTGGCACAGCTGAGGGACATGCTCAGCCCAGTTCAGTCTGCCCATCACAGGCAAAAGATAAAACACAAAACTCAACAGCACAGAGCTCCCTGTGGGACTCCGGCACCCAAATCCAGCAGAATTCCCACTTTTCTCTCTGAAAACCTGCCTTAGGTAGATACATTTGAAAGCACCTTAACATCAAAACCAGGAACTGAGCACTGACAAGCAGACCAAAGATGTTCTGGAAACAATTCTTTTGCAGAAGTTCCTTCACTATTATCACACAACTTGTGGGAAGCTCAGCAAAGCCTCCTCTTGAACACACGCTCTGGGTTTAATGCTCGTGTCCTGGAACAGCTGTGGCAAGACAAATCAAACCCTGAGTCACCTTAATTCCAGCTTCTCCACTCACCAGAGCGAAAGCCTCTCCAAGCAGAAATCAAACTGCAGCAGGGGAGGCTGAACAACCACCTTAAATAAGCTCTTCTCCTACTTTATACACATTCTAATTGCAGATAGGGCTTGTACTTCTGCTCTGGGGATACTCTCACCAGCACAGACTTCACTTATTTTACACAGAAATGGCTTCTGTTTACCAACTGTATATAGAGAAACATATGTACATATCATGCCATAAATGAAAAAAAAAAAAAAAAGCCTTTAAAGGAAATGCATGAAATGCTTTCACAGAAAGAAAAATAAATCATGTTCTCACCATGGCTACATAAAAAAAAGTCTTACCTTAATGTTTTTGAACTCCTTTTTCCAGGGGTACAGAAAGAGATTAATCCCAACTGTCTCGAGCATGTTGAATGCATTATGGAGACAATGTAAACTGGAGGATTTCACAGATCTCAGTGAGTTTTCAGCCATCTCGTAAAACTTTATCAGCCGGAATCTATAAAAGGGATCGATTTTGGGAAGGCAGAGTAAGGCTGCTGCTGCCACTCGCAGGTACTCATCGTTAATGGGACGCTGCTTGTTGTCAGAGGCGTTCAGCTTGCACTCGTGGAACTGTACATACTTCCTAAATAAATCGTCTTTGTATTTTGTATCCATTGAAATCGGATTTTCCCTCCCGCCGGGGGCGGCTACCTCCTCTCTCTCATGGTTATTTGGCAGTGGGTTGGGGGGCTGGCGTTAGGAATCTTCAGCTGTCCTGGAATAAAAACTGAAAACAAACACGAGTCACCTCTAAGTGTGCACAGCCCAGGTGTCCCCAGCATGTCACAGAGCTGCAGGTCCCCCACAGCCTCTCCAGGGCTCTGAAAAGGCACAGCAGACACAGAAATGCCACTGTCCTGCTTTCCAACGTCATTCCCCACTCCTTTTCCTGGTCCCTGCCCATTCTGGGAAAGCATCTGCTTTCCCCTCACCTCTCATGGCACAGGACTGTCCCTGGGCTGAGCAGGTTTGTTGACTTTGCCTTTTGATTTCTGGCATTTTTAAGGCTTTTGACAGCCACTGACATTCCTCCTGCAGCCACCTCAGAGAACCCACTCCTGACTGCTGCAAACCAGCCCAAATTCCAGCTGAAAGCTGCCAACACCACCGAGATCTCTTCAGCAAAAAAGCTGCACCTTCCACCTTCAGCTGCTTTATGGGAAGAGAGTAAAACCATTTCTGTGTTTTGTGTGTGCTTTTGTTTGCAGGGACAGTGTTTTTATGGATATGCTGATCTGCATCTTCAGGGCACTGAGCTCATCAAACAGCTGGTGACAAAAGAATGTCCCCAGTGCTGCTTTACCAGAACCAAGGTAATTAACAGCCCAACAGACTCCATCTGCAATGCCTGAGCAACCTGTGGTCAAAAAGCAGACCACAGGCTTTGTTTATTACATAGAAAGACCAACCAGCTTTTGACCTGAGGGGAGGGGAGATGGGGAGAAATCAGTGCACTGTTTCAGTCTCAAAGAACACTTCAGAAAAGCCTTTTCACCCAATATTAACTGCAGCTACCAGAAACACTCCTGTTAAAGGAAAATCACTGTTAAGGGCAGGTTCAACTGAATGGAAGGAGCCACAACACAAAACACCAACAACCAAGAGGCCAGGGAAACAAACAACCAACCAACAAACTCCCCAGCCTGGCAGTCAACATTCCTTGAGGAAAGGCTGTGCTCAGTGCCAGCCCCGTGTGGGGAAAGTTAAGCAGCACTTCTGCTTCTGCTCCAAGGCACTCGCGCTCCTGTCAAGAGACAGGCTGTGAATCACAGGAAATGTGGAGTGCTAAATTAACATCTGAGCAGAAGGGCCAGGAGCAGCCCCTTCCCTTCCCTCCCCACGTTCCTCAGCGAGTGGTGCAGGATGGAGCCTGTGGACAAAGACAGCAGAGTCTGTTCCTTGGCAGGAGGAGCTGCACACGACAACCGCAGAGGGAGATCTTTGTCTGGCACGTCAGCACAGCACCCCCAGGACTCGGGGTGATCCTGATCCTGGGCTGGGAGGAGCTGCCTCACCACCCCAGCTCTGCCCTGCCCACCCTACAGAGCTCTGGGTTACCCGTGAGACACCTCAGGGTCAGCAAGTCCCTACAGGACAGGACAGGACAGGACAGGACAGGACAGGACAGGACAGGACAGGACAGGACAGGACAGGACAGGACAGGACAGCCCTTCATAGAGGCCTTGCAGCTCCCAGAGCCTCTGCCAGGCCTGACTGTGCCCCTGCTGGGCACCTGAGCCAGGGCTGCCCTGGCACAGCACCTGGGGCTGGAACAGAGCCTGTGAGCCCAGCCAGGGAACAGCACCCCAAACCAGAGCAGAGCCTGTGAGCCCAGCCAGGGAACAGCACCCCAAACCAGAGCAGAGCCTGTGAGCCCAGCCAGGGAACAGCACCCCAAACCAGAGCAGAGCCTGTGAGCCCAGCCAGGGAACAGCACCCCAAACCAGAGCAGAGCCTGTGAGCCCAGCCAGGGAACAGCACCCCAAACCAGAGCAGAGCCTGTGAGCCCAGCCAGGGAACAGCACCCCAAACCAGAGCAGAGCCTGTGAGCCCAGCCAGGGAACAGCACCCCAAACCAGAGCAGAGCCTGTGAGCCCAGCCAGGGAACAGCACCCCAAACCAGAGCAGAGCCTGTGAGCCCAGCCAGGGAACAGCACCCCAAACCAGAGCAGAGCCTGTGAGCCCAGCCAGGGAACAGCACCCCAAACCAGAGCAGAGCCTGTGAGCCCAGCCAGGGAACAGCACCCCAAACCAGAGCAGAGCCTGTGAGCCCAGCCAGGGAACAGCACCCCAAACCAGAGCAGAGCCTGTGAGCCCAGCCAGGGAACAGCACCCCAAACCAGAGCAGAGCCTGTGAGCCCAGCCAGGGAACAGCACCCCAAACCAGAGCAGAGCCTGTGAGCCCAGCCAGGGCAGCCCCGGCAGGCAGAGCCCCCGGCAGCACACACCACCCATCCCCGTGCCGGCACAGCCCACCCCGCAGCCACATCCATGGTTACAGGCTCCCGGGAGCCTCACGATGCGAGCAGGCACGGATAAATATAGGCTTTAGCAGCACCCTGAATGACAGAACACACAGGAGGAACGAGGCTGCTTTGCTGCAAAGCACTGACTCCAAACCTCAACATTTCCCAGAAACACAAGAACAATAAGCCCCGATCACAGTCCAGCGTCTGCTGCTGAGACAAGAGAACGTTTCTATCTATCTCCAGGGTCAAACCCTCGCTCGAGGGAACCAACTACTCTGAGCACGCTGGAACACTCGGTTGTACAAAAACATTGACAGCAGAAGAGAAGAAACAGGGCAAACACAGCCTTTGCCCAAGGTACACCCTTCTCCTTCAGCACAGCCCTCTCCTGCCGCCCCCGGGGTCCAGAAACGCCGGGCGGGGACCCACCGCCCCAAACACGGACACGGGGCGGCAAAAGGCCCCGGGAGCGGCGCCGGGCGGGGACCACCGCCCCAAACACGGACAC
>VWZU01000877.1:0-46916 GCA_013397095.1 Sterrhoptilus dennistouni
TGCTTTCAAACCACAACACTGTACTAATAGCCGGCTTCAAAATGAAGCTTTGCAAGCTGTTCCCAGCTATGCAGAAAAGTTGTGGGGCTGCCTAGAAAGTACAGTGTGACTTCCACAGTCAGTGACACAGTGTCTGAAGCAGTGAGCATGGTCAGAAGGATGGGCAGTCAATGGCATTATTTTCACAGATACAACGGGAGACTGAAATCCCACACAGGTATTTTCTTGCTTGTTTGTTGTCTTTACATCTGACAAAGACTGTGTCCGTGCAAAAGCCAAATTTCTCTGGTTATCTCCCCATTTCTTTTTTCCCTTTTGGCTCAGTAGGAAATTTAATTCACTTTTAGACATAGCACAACAGAGGAAGTGGGGAGTCTGCATTAACGTTTGAGGCATTTTATCTAAGTTGCCTCAAAATGCTTTAATAAGCATAATCTATGTGTGTACCTAAAAGTCTGAAATAGATTCCCTCTTCTTTGGAATCCAAGCCACATAGTGATTTTGTCTCATGACAGCTCAGCAGATGGGCTACAACCCTGACAGAGCTGTCCAAGGAGCCAGACCTCTCAGGAAAATTTGGGCACTCCAACAATGCAAGGCAGGTGGCTCAGATGAGCTAAGAGTAAAATAAGAGAGTAGAGTAGTATTCCTTGCATGTTCTTACTTCTGTATAGGTCCTTGTCATGTAAGTCTAAAATTTGCTGTTAACTCTGAAGTTTCTAAGTAATTAAGAGTGCACACGTATGTGTAGCAAAACAGATTGAGTATGTCCTCCTTGGTGCATCAGATCATGTGGATTTACACAAAACTTGGAATGAAATAAGTGAGGATTTGGCTAATGTTTCACCCAAGATGAATTTCACTCCAATCGTAAATAGCAGGCTTTTATGGGATAGAGTGTAAGTGTCAAAGTGTGAAGCTGTGTAGTGCTCTCCTGTCTAGTGCAGATGTTTCTTGCCCAGTGCTTGAAAGGCAAAAGCAAAAGACAGAGTATCTGTTCATGAGCATCTGTGTCTTTCCCCAGGACTGCTGCTCAGGGCTTCAGGTGGAATGGGCAGTAAGGCTTCCATTTGGCCTTGAAGATGCACTGAGGATGATTTGTCTTACTTTGCTCTAAGAGCTGGCAGACTGAACACAAAATTGTTTGTCCTCTCTTTTGAAGTGGAAATGACTGATATAAAACTTCACCTGCCTGCATCTTTGTTTAAGGATTTTGGACAGTCTGCAGACACCTGCACCCTACCGTGGTTTATTCCAAAAGGGCTATGTCACTGGCTATGTTCTGGGTTTTTCTGCCTGGAAGAGCACATTGAGCCTATAGATTATATAATCATTTAATGCATATTTACATACACTTTCTGATCTGAGAAAAGACTAAAGTAAAACCAGAACTCCTGAGCTTTTTGGGGTAGAGCTCTCTGTACCATCACTGGTGTTGGTACCCAATATATTGCTAAGCTAAAGCTCTGAGCCAAATGTAAATCTGAGTTCTGGCATAATCTGAATTCTGCATAAAATAGTGTGTGTGTTCCCTTATCTATGTAGTTAGACCTGGAAAGAAACAATTTTTACACAATTTTTGTTTGCAAACACAAACTCACACTATCCTTCTCCCTTTCACACTATCCTTCTCTCTCCCTTGTTTCTATGTACATGTAGATCCACATAGAAATGAAAGAACTCCCATTATGCATTCAATGAAATCCTTTAATTAAGCACAATCTCATTTAGAGAGGTCATACAAAAAATTTAGTGTTGAGAAACAACCACTCCAGGGCTGAGTTATGAAGAGTCTTTGAGCTCTAAGACAGTTGGAGTCTGCCCACAGCATGGTCCCAAGAGCACTCTTAGAAAAGCATCATTAATTGCTGTTGTAACCTAGCATTGACAACGAAGCAAAATAATTGAAATCAATGTCCTACCTTTGAGAATGTATTACCAGTGGTAGATGCTGTCTCAGTTTGCACTTACCTTACCTGTGTATGCAGGCTGTGGTGGATAGATGTCATGAGGGCTCTCTGGAAGCAGCAAAATCTGTTTCTAAAGCACAAAGCAGAGAAAAACACAGGTGAAAAATGTGTCCTCTCTGGACAGCGGATGAATCAGGAAAAGGAAATCTGTGAGAATGGGGATCTTTTCATGAGTTCTAGGTAGTTTAGGAATGTGCATGAGAGAGGGAATGTTAATTCCCCATGTAGGTAAAGGCAGAATTACTGTTGTTTTGGAGGGGAGCCCTGCACTGCACCACTGTGGAAATGTGGAGAATCACCACAAGCTGATGAACTGCTTCCTGAATGTCACATATTCCCTTTGTAACCTTGACATACATTTGCCCAGTGATTCAAGAGTAGCCTTGCAGCACCCATAGACAAACACAGGAAAATCTGCCCGCTACCCTGAAGCTACTTCTTAGGATTGTTTACGTCCCCTAGTGCCCTAAAATATCATGGTTGAATTTGTTTGGCACCCTCAAGGGAAAGTTTAAAATGTCTGGAATACAGGTAAATGAGGATTCCTATAGAAGTTGCTGAGGAACTTTATTTGGAGAAAGGTAATTAGCAGGAATCAGATGAGAAAGAGTGTATAGGACTTCATGGTGAAATTTATAAAGAGATACAGTTTCAACTGACAGAAATTTGCATTTGCATGAGATTGTCTGCATTTAGCCCAAGGAATTGTACAGCTCAGCACAGTTTGTAGGCCTTGATAGCTCCCCCTGCTCACACGAGAGATTTCATCTTTACTGACATATTGATGTTTTTAGTGCAATGAGTCCAGTGCAAAACTCATGATTTTGCATGCAGTAGAAACATTGATTTTGAAATTATTGACAAGAGAAATGAAAGATAATGAACACTGACCACAACTTACGCTAGTGGAAGCACATATATACCTCAAATTGCTATAGGCATTTCCAACCTAGTGCTAGGAAGAACAATATTAATAGAAGAGGAGACATAATGGATGGGGTCCCAATACTTGTCCTTCATTTGGAAAAGATCATGGCACGTATTCTTTTGATTACAAGGCAGAAAATATAAATACCATTGATTTGCTTGTGGTTTTCTCTGAGAGACTAGGTATCTAAAGCTCTTGTCACAGAAATGAAAGCAAAGATGTCTGTAAAGTTTCTCTGAGGATATTGTTTACATTTTGCCTTCAACCAGATATCGCATCAAAAATCATCTTTCACATAATACTTCCTTGGTTTCACTGAGCTAACTTGAGTAGATAATCTGAAAAAATACGTCATTTTAATTAAGTCATGCAGGTCTAACAAAAACACATCCAAGACACACAGAACAGTCTGAGTTGATAATTCTAGGAAGCAGAGGCTTCAAAAGCCCCAAGGCAATGTGAAGGTGTTAAACAAACATCATTCTGGAGGTGTTCTTACATGACATGAGCTCTGGCTTCATCAATAGCTCATTTAAGAGGGAAGTGGACCCTGATAATCTACCAGTCTTTTCCAGGGGAAAAGAATGGGCAGGATGCACATTGCAAGAAAATGGAGCTTTAATATGTGGCTCCACTATTTGAGAGATGAATTTTCCCTTTTGGTACCCTTACTACCCTAAAGAGGTTAGCAGAAACACAAAGAAGCTGCTTCATCCCTGTTCTATGGTCATTTTATGACACCAAGCTCCTGACAATTCTCTGACCTTAAGAGAAACAAACCATAGATGTGGCAGGCTCTGGAAAGAGGAAGAACTAGAAAATTTCCTAACTTCCACTCATCACTACTTTCAACAAGACTTGCCAAGCTCACGTGCCTAAAAGGAATACTATAGTGACTTGGGCACAAAAAGAGCTTGCTGAGAGAAAGCAAGTAAAATGACAGGTGAAGGACAGGACCATGGAACAAAGTGACATGGTGCACATCTACCTACTTACTATCGCTAAATAAAACACAGAATTACATCTCAGAATAAAACTCTACTCTCGCTAAATAAAACACAGAACAGTATCTCTCAGAATCATGAGACAGGAGTTTACAGTCAATGCACACATCCTAGTCATTGTTACTTGCCTTAGTAAATCTGTATCTATATACACCCTTTTCATTTGTAACTGTTTACAAAGAAATACCATAAAGAACTCTATCACAAAATACTTCTCCATTTATACAGTCCTAACAATTCTTTTCCTCATCTCTTCTAGTCCTTTATTTTCTAGTTCAGTGGTTTTTTAATCTAGGAATTCTAAGAACATTCAGAAGAAGCTTAATCTGTACTTACACTATATTTCTCCAAATTCATATGCCGGTAACTTAAAAACATTCTCTTTTACAGAAGAGTGAAAGTTTTCTATGACTTACACTGTATTTTCCCCATATTTCAGTCTGACCAATTTTAGTGAGGGTACAAAAATAACTTTTTTCATGCCTAACAGTAATTCAGATCATCAAACCAAGGAGGCTGGGATGTGAAAGGAATCCAAAAGAACTGTACATCCAGCTCCCAAGTGCTAAGAAGAAAAATGCATAGCTTCTTTCCCTTTCCATGAGATCACAGCTTCATATTCCAAAGTGTCTCTGTGTGTTAAAAAATAGACCTGAAGAAGCTATCAAAAAGACATCTTGTACATGCACTTGACCCAAAGCAGGATCAGAATTCATTCTTATCTAATCTTAAAAACTCATGGCTGGGCAAAGACAATGAAACCTTTTCATGGAGTTGATGCTGCTCTGTCACTGTCCTCAGACAGAGAAAAAACAGGAGGCTTTACAGGACCATTTAGTATTTTTTAAGACTTATCATGGTTCTGCATTCATCCTATCTCTTTTGAAGCTAAAAAATCTCAATTCCTTTTAAGTTCTCACATTTCAAAATTTTTTGAAAGCTCTGAACATTTTTTTTTCCTCTTGTTGCCTCATTTACATTAGTCCACAGTTTTATGGAAGTGTCATGTGCAAATGAGACACAGTACCCTGATTAAAGCTGTGTGGAAAAGAAGAATTATTTCATACATTTTGTCTTCGGTCTAAAAAACCCTCTTTTTTTTATGATGTCTGCCTTGCTCACAACAGCACGGCATTTCTGATTCACATTTGGCTTCCTATCCACCCTAACACCTATACCATTTCTGTTATACTACCTGGCTGTTACATCTCTCTCCTGTGTCTGTGAGGCTGCCTTGCACTCTTGTATACTCCGGCCTCTCTTTTTATAGAACTAATTTCTTGAAATTAATGAGGTTGGGGTTGGGTTTTTTTGGTTTGTTGTTGTTGTTACTGTTTTTAAATCCTCCTGCTTTTATTTTCATCATATCCCTGCCCTCTATTTGGTAGCAGTCCCTCCTTATTGCATGTTGCAAATTTTTTGATATGTTTTCTCTTCAAGCATGTTGATCATTAATTGCAAATCTGTCATATAAGGCAAATCCTCTGTGACACTTCATGCGATACAACTTACAGTCTGATAATAAATAACTGGTAACAGCTATCTGTCTCTTAATACATAGCTTGGGCTCATTGTAGAGAAATTTTTATTGTTTACTTATTTGAATGAGTGGTAAGTTTGGAATTAAAAAAAAATAAAATAAATAAATATTTGACCATAAGTCAGAGATTAGGTAAGATCCAAAGAAATCAAAATAAGAGACTGTTTTCTTTGTCTTGTCAGTACTTGCGATAACGTATGGCTTCAAATCCTCTCAACAATTGTCTCCTCCCAGTAGACAACGTAACACATCTTCACCTAAATATTTTTAGATTATGACAGTGAAATTTTTATAGCTCTCTAAAGACTTGCTTTTTCTGTAATACAGGTGCAAATACTAATGTTCAGCATCTGCTATTGGCAAACACCAGTTCAAAACATCTGTCTGGGGACACAGAAAGCCCTCTGATCCATCTCAAGTCTTTGACTTAGCAATGAGTGGGATGTTCAGTGCCTGGTTTCCTCAGGCAGAAAATGAGCTTTGGCCCCACACAAGGAGAATAGAATGGGAATGTGAAATTCAGTCTAGTTCTACTCCAGGGCCAACATTGCACAGTCTTCTGGCCAGTATCTCATAGATGGGCTCCTCAGTCACATTTCCTTGAGTTTTGTTCATTGCTGCTGATAATGTCATTATTCAGGTACATTTTTTCAATGAAGATCTAAGTGGCAGTTTCAGACTCATAAAGTATCTGTCTAAGCTCAAAAGGTATAATTTAAGAAGTAACTGTGTATTCTTGCTCCAATTCAGTCAGGATGAACCATGATGAATCAGAGTTTATTATTTCAACTTTCATTGTATTTGTGACTCTTGTGAGAAATGTAGTACGTAAATGCATTGAGTAAACACATACAGCTGATATAATAACAGATGCAGGCTCATGCTGCACTTTTCTGTCAATTCTTTGCAGGTGCTGAACATGCAAATTATAGTCTCAGTAATTTTTTGTCACAAGGGAGTCAGCGATGCTATATTCAGCGACACAGAATCATAGCACAGGCCCATTTCGAAAGGCTCTTTTCTGCAAGTTCAGTCTCAGACTGTGGCTGTCAGTCAGTAGGGCAACATCTACATGTTTGTCAGGAGCCCCTTTTTCATCCCTCAGAGCATCTTCTCCACACCCACTTTCAAACTATGTCCTTGGTGCACATCCCATAGGGAAGGTGCAGGCACCTATTTAATTGCTCACATTTTTCTTCTGTGAAGAAAAGAGGAATTGTTTTAAAACATTTATGAAACTGCCAGTATTTTTCCCAGGTCAAGGTTTCTTGGAGCGTTTATTCCTCTGTCTTGTTTGGACTCCACTTCAGATTGAATGTGTCTTAGGGTGACAAACATCTCAGATTTTTGTTTGGGATTTTTATTATTTGTTTGCTCAGGGTTTTTGTCGTTAAGGGTGTCTTTCGCTTCCAGAAAGTACTCAGTGTGCTTCAGGAGTACTGAAGCATGGCACCATCATCCGGCCATGGATGGCTGCGACTTACAGTTAGACCAGAACTGCAACCCAAGGAAAGAGGGTACAGAGATACCATTTTTTTCCCTTATCCTTTCCACAAAAAACAGGTACAATGACTCAAGATCACAGTCCAAAATTATATTAATTCAGATTGCAATTATAGAAATTTTAGCAGTGCTGGAGTTCCATTAGAGCTACATAAGAACTATGAAGAATGTAAAAACAAGATTTTGATACTATCAGAGAGATTTCTCTTTTTAGAACTCTGATCTTCTAATGGCGCAGTTTGTTACTCATGATAGAATTTCCCAAAATATGTTTGCCATTTTTCAGTCAATACACAATTTTCTTGTGGACTGCAGAAATGAGTATTTCAATAAGGAATCCTGTAAGGGTTAGAATAACTGTTTTTCTTGAGGAAAACTTGTGCTTAGTGTTACATAAAATGTATAATGATGCTATGATGTCCTCAAGAAATCCACATGCTTTCTGGGGGACAGCATCATTGTCATTGAGACATAACCACTAGATAGACCATTTCTGAAATACTGACATCAAATTAAAATTGAGGAGGGGCTCTGCTATGGAAATATTTTATTACTGCTCCCTGAAAACAGAAACACAAAGTTCTCTTTTGATGGTCTGTTATGGAATATTCTTTCAAAATCTTTGAAGTAGAATAGGTCATTTTTATTTTTAAGTATACATACTCTCTAAAGAGCACACAGGAAACACCATACTACAAAAAATCTGTACATTTGCTTATAAAAATTTTCAGAAACTACACTTTGGAGGCTCACACTGTCTCATGTCAGCCTAGCAGGAAATTAGAAAGAAATCTGCAATCACTCCAAACCATGCCAAAATTTCTAGATTGATTTCATTAGATGACTCCTGTGACTCTTGACTAACAATTTTGGCCCTCCTGTAATTTAGGCTGGCACCACAGAGGTCTGTCCTGCTGCGGTCAGCATTCTAGAAAGAATTGAGACATATCTTAACCCATAGCCACTTCCACTGCATTGACTTTTGTCTAAATGTTTTTGAGGCAACCCAATCAGTATTTTATATGTAATTTATCTTTAACTCTACATGGCAGATGCTGCATGCTCTGTTCTGGCTCGTCTCCATTTTGTGCCCATCTTACACACTTGAAAATATAAATGCGAAAGGATGTTGTTTAGTTTCTGGGAAGAAAACTGTGCATTATAAGACAACCCAGAGTCTGGGTAATGAAATTTGTTTGGGGTCTTCAAAGCTCCCTTTTCAGGCATCTTGAAGGACGTAAAATGACTCTATGCTCTTTAATCCTTCTAGTCTCTGGAGGCCACAAGCTCTTCCATGAGCTGTGCCAACAGAAAAGGCTGGTGCACACTGCCTGATTTCTATGTCATCCAGAAATGGCCCTTCCATGGAAAGCTGAAACACAAAGCAACACAAATCTATCATGTTTTCCGTCTGCTGCCAGGAAAGATGGCTGCGTAAGATGCTTTTTTTATGACAGGTTTCTGCACCCCTGCTATTGTGTAGTGCAGAATCATGGAAGACCAGCCAAGGATGTCCCCTTGCTTTTAAGAAAAGAGCCAAGTAGTGGGCGAAAATAAAAAAAAAACAGCCTCTGTCACATATTGTATTTCAGTTCCATTCCACTGAACTGAATAGTTGCTAGACTATTTGTTTTGAAGACTTGATTACAAGTGATAACATTGTCAAAAGTATGCCATTGCCACCTACAGACAGCAAAGAAAAGCCAGTCTTAGACTGAACAGCTTCACAGAACTTTAAAATCATTTTGAGGGGCATGTCAGAAATCCCAGAGAGACAAGAGATTTAAAGGGTCTGGCATGTCATCCTGTACCGGAAGTCATGCTTTGTCCCTGTATTAGTATACAGGTCTGGGTCTTTCCAAGGAATATTTGCTGAAACATAATTCTTAAAAATAAAAACATTGTCCTTTCCACAACACCTTTTACACCACATCAGCCAGAACAGATTGCATGCCAGTTTGGAAATGCTTCAGCTGTTCTCATGTTTTAAAAATGACAGCAATAATTTGCAGGCAAGCTAGTATCTGAAAGCTGTGGATAGAAAATGCAAGGATAAAGTTGCATTAAAAGGGAAAATCCTAATTTAACTTTATCAGAAATTATCCATCTCTTTCAGATGGACAGAGTGGAAGTTGAAGATATGTAGGACCCAGCTGCTACAGAAAGCCTATTCTAATCCGTCACAACATCTAGCACCTCTCTCCCTGTCGCTTAGCACTTCAGGATTATAACGTAATAAATACAATATATATTTATATTGAACAAAAAGATAAATAACCTGGACCTACCACTTCAGTGAAGTATGATCAACCCTATCTGAAACAGTGTCCTTAACTGTAAATGTAGTTTGAAAAGGTAGCATATCATCGAGAACATCTCAAGAAATGTAAAATCAAGACACTGAGGTACTGAAATGTAGTTTTTTATGCACTGCTCCTCAGACGGCAAAACTCACTGTGCTCTCTTTCACCCTGTTCAAAAAAAGTCAAGTTTGCAGAGGTGGCTGCTGATTTTTAAGCAGGCATATCTACATTTAAGAACATCTTTAAAAGCAATCTGATGACATTTAAGCTGGGAAGTGTCCCAGATTTGACGTTGCAGGTATTTAGCATGGCTAACAAAATGGCTGACAAATAAGAACCTTCTTTGGTTGATATAGGTATTTATAGTTAATTTCATAACTTTTATCCCCTATGTAGAAATGTGGGTTTAACTTCTTCATAGAGCATAATTCTTGTCTGTTAGCTGAAGTCCCACTAAAAGATCTGTAAGCCACGTCAGGTTCTTAGGGACATTTTCAAAAGAGAGAAAGATGCCCTGTTTTTGACAGCATGACATAATTCACACTCTAATTTTATTTAGGTTTGAGAATCTCTTAAATAACCAACAGTGGGTAAAGTCTGTGAAACCAAGTTCAAAAGCAATATAATGTCGTTTTCTTGTATTTCTGCCAATAAAAATCAATAAAACAAATCACTAGAAAAGTTTAACAGTTCTGTAGTGTTCACCAGACAGAAGCTACTTCTTTAATGTATTTTTAATACAGATTCACTACAATCAGGGAGCACTCTAGAGCACAGATTATGATGGCTTTGACCTTCATTCATTTAATGTATAACATGCTCCTTAAGCCCTCTCATTTCACTGTCTACATGAAAATACGTTATCATGAGGGTAAACCACTCACTTAGGCAAATTGCCTAAGTAATTCAAGTACTTCCAGACAGAAAACTGTCTGGGTCTGCTCTGTTGCTCATTGAAGTCAGGGTCCTTCAATGAGAAGAGGGAAGAGGGAGAGATCAGACAGAGCAAGAAGATTGTCTGAGAACTTACTTGATCTTTGGAGTGTTGTCTAGAAGAATTTATGAGACCCAGGGAATCTACAAAGCTTCAGAAGCATGGAGGTAAACAATTTAACAGGTCTTGAAAAATAAGTTCTTGCTGACTGTGTAAATTTTTTTAACTTTTCATGTTGTAACAATTCACTTAGTACAGTACAAATGTAGGGAGGAAAAAGCCCCCACAAATTACATTTAATGACACTCACAATAAAGAAGCATTGAAAAATATGCTTTTATAATAGCCATGTTTTGTAATAGGCATATAAAATATGATAAATTATTTGAGGTCATTATAACTGAGATAAAAGCATTAAATAGTCCACAGACTTTAGAAGGATTTGCCTCTTTACACGCAATGCGTTGTTGTCTTTGTTAAGTCTGTGTAGAGATTATGTACCCCAAGTTACAAAGTATAGAGAGGAACAGAACTCTCTAGCCAATCCAAACCTCTTGCACATGGAGAGAGTGTTTGTCAGAAGCAAGAAAACAAATGAACAAGGCCCTACCTGATTTACTGGGATCTTTTGGATAGGAAGATGTTCTCATGAAGAACTGTAGTTCTTGAACTGTCAGTGTCTGAATGATGATGGGAGTCTTCACTCAAAGTTCCTGGAATGGGTTGTGAATTCCTGTACTTGATCTGAGCACCAGTCACACCTGAGCATGTGGGACCAGTATTGTTGATTTATCTTGGAGTACACAGAAATTCTCTTAACTAGGAACAGAGATCATCCTAAATTGTTTTTCCTCCATCTGCAGAATCAGGTTCTACTGACTACTTGAAGTCATGTGTGTTTTGGTGAGTCCTGCAGGAAATGCTTGGATTATCACTGGCTGGCCAGGCTCTCTGCCCAGGAAGCCAGCCATGTGTATATGCAGATGGTGTCTACCCACCGGTTTCACATCACCTCACCTGCAGCTAGCCTTTAGGCAGAGGCAAGCTGGAGAGTTTCAGAAAGACAAAAAGTTTGCTGTGAATCTGCATGTAATTAAATGATTCAGTTAAGTTGTGTTCCCCTAGCTGATTTCCTAGCTGCAATGGCAGCCATGGAAATTCCAATGGAAAATAAATCAATATTTGTCAGTCTTCAGCTCAGGATATAAATGTCAAGGTCAAGGACTTTTTAGCTGACTTGTCAACAGCCAACTGTATATTTTACCATAATCTACGTGCTTCTCAGACTTATGTTAAGAACATATGCTGAGCTCCTGCAGTATCTGTCTCCAAAATAAGATCACCACTGGCAAGTATGGAATTTCCATTATAACTTCTTAACACAGAATCACAAACGGGTCACATTGGAAGGGGCCACGGCGGGTCATCTGATCCAACCTCCCTTCTCAAGCAAGGCCATCCCAGAGCACATGGCACAGGTTTGTGTCCACTCAATTCTTGAATATGTCCAGTGAGGAAGACTTCACAAACTCTCTGAACAATCTGGTGCAGTGGTCATTCACTCACATAATGGAGAAGCTCCTCCTCATGTTCAAGTGGAACTTCCTGTGCATCAGTTTCTGTCCATTGTCTCTTGTCCTATTGCTCAGGACCACCAAGCAGAGCCTCGCTCCATCCTCTGATAACTTCCCTTCAGATACTGATGGATATTGATGAAGTCCCCTCTCAGTCATCTCTGCTTGAGGCTAAACAGGCCCAGCTCCCTTTCCTTGTAAGAGACATGCTCCAGTCCCTTAATGGCATTTGTCATCCCCCACTGAACCTGCTCCAGGAGCTCCATGTCTGTCTCGCCTGAGGAGACCAGAAATGGACACAGCACTCCAGACAAGCCTCACCAGGGCTGAGTAGAGGACACGATCAGAGCATAAGACAGCTATGGGTTGACTTTAACTATGAATTGAAATGGACAAGACCCAAGCTAGAATAAAGAAATAAAATGAACGAGCAAAGACATCCAAACTAATAAAATGAAGAAGTTGAGCACCTCAGAATAATAATAAGGAAGTTCCAGAATTTTCCAAATCACACAACAAATCTCTAAATATTAAGAGATTTGTTTAAAATCTGTGAGATTTTAAAAATAAAGATTGGGTCTTTCTGTACAGCTTAGCTTGGTCTCATAAGGATTTGTGAAGCAGAGACCTTGCTGTTGCCATAATTTCCCAGACCTCTGTGCACCAAGAAGCAAAATATTATGTAATTCACAGTAAAACAAGAAGAACAGGCAGAACTAATTGTTCATGTCTTTCTACTTGTAGGACAAACTATCTTTGAAATGCTGAGCATTTCCTAAAGTGAGTAAATTATAGAAATTGTCTGGTAATGTGTTACAGACAAATTTCTCATAATAAGCACATTTGGACAGTCTCAAATTTGACAAGGATGCTTCAAAACACCTGTATTTATAATCTTGAATATTGTGTAGGTAGATAGATTTTTATAAGCCCATTGGAGGTTTTTTAATTTACGAACATTACCAGTTTTTACAGTAGAGGTTGTATGAAGAGGAATGGGACTTCCATTACAAGATTTTATCCCTCATTGGTAAAGTTAGATTTCATTTGGTGTAGAGGAAAGCAGAGAAAGGAAATAGGCCTTACATGTCTTTTTTCAGGGGCATAAACATTTAAATTTATACTTGTGAAGCAGTCTCTGTTTAACACACTACTCCAAACTAACTTAATAGAAGGTCAGCAGCAGTTTCAGTGTGGGGGTGGCCCCTGAAACCATGAGTGGTAAAGCTCTTGTGGGGAAGAGTGGGAAGGACATGGGAACGTATCCTTTCAGCCAGGTCCAAGTGCAGTTTTGGGTAACAACTGAGTGCCAGTGCCAAAAGAAAACAGGAATAAAAACAAGATGCAAGTCAACAAGAAAGAAGGAAAGTAAATGGCTAGAGAGAGACAATTTACTTCTCTAGAGATCCATTTCAAACCCTTTTTTGGATGAAAAGCATTGCTGTGAACTCTTCACTTGTTTGTGGCACCGATTTAAACAACCTTAACAGAAGGTCAAGAGTACATCAGATTGCTGTGTGCCTTTTGTTTCCAGTCTGGTGTCTCATTTCCCTCAAAGATCACTCACCTAAAACCTACACAGCAATGAAGCTGAAAGGAGGAGGAGGTGAAAGGAGAAACAGAAAAATTGGTAAAGACTCAGGATTTTTGGTGATCCCACAAAAATTAATGCACTGTTCAGCAGAGACCTCTGCTGTGGCTTAAAATCTATAGAAGCAACAGGTCTTTTACAAACCATACCCTGCTGCATTTACTTTGCATTTACCCTTTTTTCACAGCTGCATTAGTGCCTGGCTGGCTATTAATGGGGTAGAGTCGACCTCTGACATTAGTCCCATACTCTACTGACTGTCTTTCCTTCACCCTCCCAGGGTAGGACTCATGATTTACAGTATGAGACAGCTATTGACAAGTTTGTTCCAAGAGTTCACTACTTTGCAAGGCAAACATTTAAAACAGTATTTTGAACAGTTTCTGCTACATTTTTGAAAAGAAAACGGTTGCTTACTCAATACTCATGTCAACAAGAGCAATTCCATATGACGTCTGCCTGAATAATTCAAAATTATTTCCTAATAGTACAAATTATTTACAGGGAATAACAAAATAACTATTAATATAGCCAGGAGAAGTTTATTTGAAAATGGCTTCCAAGTGTCCTGATACTTGCACCCTTAGTGACTACAGCTTTCCAAGGTAATTCTTCAGCAGCTGAAGCCTTTCTAACTCCAGGCTTAAGACTGCCTACTTTTCAGCACATGGTCTAGTTCACTCTGGGTTTGGTGGGATTGTTGTGTTCAGTGTAAGGCACATCCTGAACTGCTGCAGTAAATCAGGCCAAGAAGAGGAGGTCACTTCACTGTGCACTTGCTAAAGCAGAAGACCTTTTACAATCTAACTAACTTCTTTGCCATGTTTTTATTGAAAGCTCATTGGCATTGGAAAAAAAATCTTCATATAAAAATATTGCATTTATTTACAAAATTGTCCCCCAAACTTTGTGTAGCATCACAAGCCTGCTTTCTGATGTCTTATTACATCATGGTGACACTCACTTTATACTAGGATTATTCAAACCTAATGTGTAAAAACTTATATAGCCATTTACATAAGATTTTCAACTTTATGGAGAAAGAAGAATTTCTCTAACAGAAAACACAAACACAAGTCTGAAAATAATGTTGCTATTGAAGTCTCAGATACAGATTTTATTTTGTATTTGATTTTAACATATTTACTCTAAAATCTCCATTAGCTGAATTTCAGTTTTCTAAGATGCCCCATTAGCTGAACAAGTGTGTTATCCCCAGATGTCAATAAACTTTTCTAAATATTGTCTTGCATACCATAGCTTCTCAAATAACAGTACACTGGAACAATTCTAACATGCTATTAAAACAAGGAAGATTACATATTGCACTGTGTTTTATTAGTGTGATAAGATGATAAAATTTTGTGTATGATTAATCACATAATAATTAGAACTATTTGCACATTTCATGTTGCTGTAATATACAATTGAGTGTCACCAATCTCTTTCTATGCTGACTTAGATATATTTGCATAAAATAGCTCTTTGATCTGCAGTCCTTCTTAGAGTTTCTGTTCTGAGTCATGAAAAGAGAACTTTGGATTTTCAGGTTTCTGAAAGGTTTTTCAATTCTATAGCTTTCTTCACCTTTCTTTTCTGACACAGAATTTCACCTGGGGACTTTACAACATGTGCAATATATTGCCCCATTGCAGCAATTTAGCCAGAGTTTCTATCACAAATATATCCACAAAAAACTAGTTTACACTAGACTATTAAAATGTGGTAACTGTTCACTGAAAATGCCCTCTGTTGATTCATTTCCATCTTTGTTTGCATTTTGTAGCAGGTATAAGCAACATCAGAAACAGATGTCTGTTTTGTTTCAGAATAGAAAGGGATGACAACAGGTCTTTGTCTTTGCAAATACAACTCACTCCACAGATGTGGGACACTCATCTGCTTTTTGTAGCTACTGCTAAGGTCATCCCCATCAAGTCTGAATTTGTCTGTAAAAGACCTGAAAGGTTAAAAGCTACAAAACATACAAGACACCCTAGGAGGACTGCAGGAGATACCAACGCCTTCTCAGTACTGTTCACAGAAATATCAAGGCTGTGTTCAGTCAGGATGTTCAGCTGGAAGTGTGTGCACATGGAGGACTAAACTAGTACAAATCCTTTAGTGCATAAATATTATATGCTATATCTATGTATATAATTATGTATATTTATGAGTGTATATGTCAGTCAGAGAGGCGAGAAGCAGCAGTGGTGACAGCAGGAATAGCAGCAACAACAGAGGTGGCTGCAGTAATTTCCTGGGGCTATAAACTAGAATGTGCTGGGCCAGGGGTGCCCAGAGTCAGAAAAACATGAGCAAGAGCTGAGACACACTCCAGAAACTGTCAGCTCTTGCAAGATGCATTTCATTACAGGCAATTTATTTCCATTTAAGTTTACTTCTTCCTGAAAACAAATGTGTTGAAATTTAATGAACTGGTTTTGAGCTGAAATCACAGAATCAGAGAACCACAGAAAAAGAATGGTTTGGATTGAAAGGGACCTTAAATACCACACAGTTCTAATTTCTGCCACCATAGGCAGGAACATGTCCCTAGCTCAGGTTGCTGAGTCCCATCCAATCTGGCGTTGAACAGCTCCAGGGATAGGGCATCCATAACTTCTCTGGCCAGTCTGTGTCAGGGCCTCATCACCCTCACAGTAAAGAATTTCATCCTAATTTATTTCCTACTTAGATTAGATTTCTTCTAATCTAAACCTACCCTCTTTCAGTTTAAGACCATTCCCCCTTGTTCTATCACTACATGCCCTTATGAAAAGCCCCTCTCCAGCTTTCTTGCATTCCCCTTTATGTACTGAAGGGCTGCTATAAGATCACCTTAGAGCCTTTTCTTTTCCAAGTTTTTTCCAACCCAAACTGTCTCAGTCTCACTTCACAAGAGAATTGCTCCAGTCTTCTGACCATCTTTGTGAGCTTCCTCTGGACTCACTTCAGCAGGCCCACAACCTTATGTTGGAGGATTTAGAGCTGGACACAATACTCCAGTGGGTTATCATGAAAGCAGAGTAGAAAAAGGAAAAAGAGTAAAAGAAAGTAATTGTCTTAACTGACTAACTGTCATAGTTCTTGTAATGTAATAGTTAAGCCCTAATGATTTACATGCGTTTTAGTGATTGATTAAGTAGGTTAATTCATGCAACAGGGGCAGAATAAGGTCATTGCAGCAATTCTCCTACACACATTGTCAGAGTGATTAAAATGACAAGTTAACAAGTTCAGAAGGTCCTGCACTGTAAAGTAACTTTACCTGAACTCTTCACTACTGCAATATACGGAGAAAATACGACAAGTGAGCACTCTGGACCCAGTCACTAGTATAAATTTGATGAGCAAAGCTGGAGGCACCATGACCCAGGGGATCACAGTTCAGTGGTTACACTTGTCAGGTCCTAAGATGAAACCAGGCTTCTGCATAGTTTGTTTTTTGCTTCTGCTGTTGAACAAGGTCTATGATTTGGTAGGAATGCTCCTCTGCCCACATTTCCTCTGTGCAGGGTCAGAGACAGGAACTGTGGATGTAGCAAGAAGTGGAGGGTCTTCATTGTGAGCCTTGCCCCAACTGCTCTCTCCACTCCCTGCCTTCAGACCTTCTGCTGCATCCTTGAGAGAATATTTCTGACTGGGGACTGAAAATTTAATTTAGAAAAGCAACAGTCATAAGTAAAAGGGAGCAGATGGGCCTGGACACCTGATTTGGATTCTCATTTGCATTTTCTAGGACAAGAGTTTAGAGACAAGGGGAACACATCTGCCTCCTGCATAAGCAGAGAGCCAAATTTAGTACTGCCTGAGGATTCTGGCTGAAATGTAAACTCCCACACAGAATTTGTTAATTTGGTCATGTTCATTTAAGGTAAAGAAAGAAGGAAAAAAGAAAGGGTTTATGTGAAACACAATCCAGGGGCGTACATAAATTACTTTTGCTCCAAAGCCTTGTTGTAGCCCTGCCTTGATCTTCTTTGGTTGAGAACAAAGAAGTGCAGACAACATCTGTGTTTTCTGTTGTGTCTCCTACCTTTCTCTGGTGCTAACACAAACCACTTCACTGGCACTGAAACATAGATGTATCTCCCAGAAAGTTTTTTACAGGGACTACCAGAATATAACACATTCATACAAATGTGAGAAAATCACATCTGCCTAAAGTCTTAGTGGGAGTCAGATACGTAGGTTTACTCCAGATACATGGGAGCTGGTCTGCCTTTAGGTCAACACCTCCCTAAAACCAACATAAGACCTTACTGATAGACATAAGGGCTGATATTTGCTTAGAAAATAATATGTCCAGAAAACCATCTTTCCCCTCCACAGTGGATTGTTGGACTTAGAAGTTGAAGGAAGTAATATCATATGTTTTCTGAAATAATGGATGACTTTTTGAGTAGTGTGGCAAGATTGACTCAGGGTGCTGATCTGTTGATCTTTACAGGGTCAGTATGTTTTCTAAATAAATTAGTGTATTTTCTAAATTAAATGTATCCCTCTTTGCCAAGATTTCCCACTCACAGGCAATAATTCATCAACTTTATTTGACATTTACTTTTTTTCAAAGGAATGGTTTTTATTTCAAAACAACCAGGTAGTTATAGCTTCCTCAAAATAGTGTAGTGTTCCCTGTTGGTTTCTCTGTGAGATATCTCAAGAAGATATTAGTCTAAAAAAATCAGCCTTCCCGAAGAGAGATGGAGAACTGATACTTTCCTTTCATTTGCTGTTACAAAATGTAGGGTGAGACCAGAGCACTCAAACCAAGATCATCAAAGACCTCAGAGTTTGGGCAGGCAGATAGAAAGGAACTGACCTTGTAGCAAAATCTAATGGAGTAATTCTGAAAATAATGTGTGATCTTTTCACAATTTCAAGCATCTGGCTTTTTTTCCCCCCTCACCATTGATGTTCCCTCTATGCATCTACAGAGGTTTTTATAAAAAAATGGTTGACCTCTACATACCTAAACTTTATGTATATCTGTGTCCATGTACATACATACATGTACATTGATAAGACACAACCTGTATATATAGAGGCATCTTGATCCTCTGTGCTATCTCATTACTTAAGAGAAAATTCCTCTACTGATGCCAATTGGCATACCCTTCTTATTGTCTGCCACTTTTCAGATTCAAATATATTTGAAGATGAATGGTACAAATTAAGGTAATGGAAGCAAACTAATTTACTGCATTTTTGAAAAGGAAGGTGAAGTTACAAGAAAGTTTCTGGTCAAATGTCATATATTGACAAATGCAATATGCTACTTATGTATATGTTATGTTCATGTATGTTAAATCTTATAGAAGAAAACGGCTCTTGTCTATTTGACAGACAGTAACTATGATTTCAAAATTTATTTACACCCTGTAGAAGTGCAGTAAATCTCAAAGCATTTTTGTCCTTGTTTTTAATAAAAAAATCTTAGGCCTAATGAAGTGAATAAATGAAAAGAACCACTGGCTAAAATACTTTTTTTGTTGGAGTCAGTAGCAAAACTTCCATCCAATTTCAGACATTTAGTAAATTATTTTATACAGCTACAGAAAAGAAAATAACTTATTTATCTCTTATACAGTGTTGTGGTTTACAGAGAAGTGTATATAGAAATCACCCTTCACAGCTAATATATCTTGAAGCAAAATTATCTTCAGATAGAAGATATGCCCATTTTTATAGCCAAATAAATGGAATTTCTACTAAAACAGATAAGGAATTAGAATGGTGGCTTTAGAAAATTTGAAATCTTTTTATTTCTCTCAGACAAAGAAATACATTCCATTGGCTATTTTGGGCAAAAAATGTTAAAAGTTCAATTCTGTTTTTTAAAAATTTAAGTTGTATTAGGAAAAGGGGGGTGTGTGCAACTATACCTGTATACATAAACAGATTGCACAAATTTTCACACCAAAAGAATTAACTTGTGATTTTCAAGTCACCTTCCCTCTACTTCCTTTCTCTTTTCCTTCTCTTCCAGTCTGCTTTTGCACACAAGCTGGTGTACTATATATAGCTCTGAAATTGAGTGATGTCTTTAAAAATGCTTCTCCTACCAAGTTTTGTTGCAAGCAGCTCCAAGTGGAGCACTTGCTGTAGTCAAGGACTTACAGGGGCTTTGAGGGCAGGTACGGACCACAGTTGAGGCTCAGGTGAACGTAGGGAAAGGAGTCATGGAGTCATAGAGTCATAGGACAGTTTGGGTTGGATGCCACCTTAAGGATCACGTAGTTCCAGCCCCCCTGCCATAGGCAGCTCCCACTAGATCAGGTGACTCAGAGGTGACCCCATCCACACTGGTCTTGAACATTTCCAGGGATAGCAAGTCTCCAGCCTCTCTGGGCAATCTGTTCCAGTGCCTCACCACCCTCAGAGTACAGATTATTTCCTAATATCTAATCCAAACCTCTCTTCCTTCATTTTGAGGCCATTTCCTCTTGTCGTACCACTACATGCCAATATGAGAAGTCCCTCCCCAACTTTCTTGCAAGTCGTCCTTACACTGGAAGGCCACTTTAAGGTCTCCTCAGAGCCTTCTCTTCTCCAGGTGGAATGGTCCCAACTCTCTCAGCCTGTCTTCATAGAAAAGGTGCTCCAGCCCTCTGATAAAGCTTAGTGGCCTCCTCTGAACTAGTTTCAACAGGTCCATGTATTACTTATGTTGGGGACCTCAGAGGTGGATGCAGTGCTCCAGGTGGGGTCTCAGCAGAGCAGAGCAGAGCAGAGCAGAGGGGAAGAATCCCCTCTCTCATGCTGCTGGCCACACTTCTTTGGATGCAGCCCAGGACACTTTCCACTTTCTGGGCTGGGAGTGCACATTGCATTGGTCATATTGAGCTTTTCATCAATAAACAGCCCTAAGTTCTCTTCAGGGCTAGTCTTGATCCGTTCTCTCCCCAGACTGTCCTTGGGATTGCCCTGCCCCTGCTGCACTTGGCCTTGTTGAATTTCATGAGGTTTGCACAGACCCAACTGTCAAGCCTGTCAGGGTCCCTCCAGATGGTATCCCTTCCCTCCAGTGTGGCAACCACACCACACATCAAACTTGCTGAAGGTGCACGCAGTCCCATGGTCTGTGTCACTGACAAGGATATAAAGAAGTGAGAGTTGTTAGCATGGAGTTCCCTTAGTGCACAAGTGATCAATCTACTTTTCCCATGTGCCTTGAATTTTTCTCAACTCCCTTCCCACCCCAACAGTCTTCAGCATTAATATCTGGGATTTCTCTATGCTACTAGTTTTGTTTCATTTGATACACAAATTGGAAGGCAGAACAATTTCTTCTTTTTTTTTTCCCAAAATTTTGCCAGGATCACTTCAGTGGTGTGTCTAAATAAATGGCCATAAGACCCACTGACCCTTGGACTGGCAGGGACCATCCCTGGCCTGTATTTCATCACCTACCTGGTGTCAGTGGAAGGTGAACAATCACACATAGAAACCTTGTAGGAGGAAAGCATCCCAGAGCCTGAAAGATTCATTCTGCTGACTCCCCCACACCACAGGTATTCGAATCTGTTGCACATATATGAAGGAAAACAGAGACACATCCCAGAGGCTGAGTCTAATATAAAAGCAACCCTTTCCCATCTACCCCAAATTATCTCATTCTCAGCTCTCCTGATACAAGCACTGAAATCCTTCAACCCTCACCTTTCTGAAGGATTTGTGAAGTTCATCCAGAAGTTAATGAAATATGTTTCAACTGTATCACAGGTGTTTGAGTCTCTTCATAGTGATCTGGTTCAATTTTATTAATTCCCAGTCCCTATTAATACATTATATCTGAATTCATTTCCCCCTTCCCATGTTTCCTCAGATATTATTATGCCTTATTGCAGTTACGTAAATCCACAGCTCTAATCCCATCTTCTTGGTTATTAGGTAATGTGGTGTGCTCAAAGGTGACTGGGTGATGAAATTGTATTATCTGTTTCATTTAATATCCTGAAATAGATCTTAGCATTGCAGCTGTTGTGGAATATAAAAGAAACACAAAAGACCAAACAAAGTCAGTATGGGGATATTTTTACTCTTACTATGATCATTCCAGTTTCCCACAGACAATAAGGAGAACAGCAGAGGTGACCTTTGCCCCCTCACTGCAGTAAAGTCAGCAATTCACAGCCATTAGAATGGTTGTGAATTATTTCCATACACCAAACAGTGCATGAGCCCACAACTGACACAGAAAACAAAGAAAAACCCGGATATCATGTCACACTTATTTGCTTCTCAAAAGAACTCCTTTTTTCCAATGCTCTTCCATTAAAGGAGAGAACCTTTAGACCTGTAATGTCACTAAAAAAAGTAGTAGCTGGTTTAAATCCCTTAAATTGCTCAAAACCTTTGCTTGTCAGTCCCACTGTGACAGTCCACAAGCCCTTCCATGAACAAGACAGGCCATTCTTCAGACTCAAGAAACATCATTAGTGTTGAGGAGCTGGACAAGACTCCCCTGGTAAGAATCCTACCACAGACTTCAGTCTTGCACTGGCCTCAAAGCCTGTGTGTGCTGGGAGTCCAGCATGGGCTGATGGTTCAAAGAAGCATGACACAGGGGAACTTGGAAAAAATGCATCCTGAGAGACACAAATCATGGTACCGAGTAGGAAGTGACACCAATTTTATGCTCTCAGGGCCAGATTTGAACCATACTACTTCCCCTTAAGGGTAGGATGTCATAGCACCATTTTGGTCTTTCACAGGTCTGTTGTTCTGGCTTCTTTGGGTTCTGTTTGGTCTGTCTTTTAAAATCAAATTTTATTGTCGTTCTCCAATGATCTGAGACAAAACAGAGGACTCTCTGCATTTATTCTCCTGCTCTCTGGGGTCTTACCAAGATGCACTGAACCACAGTACACCTGGTGTCAGAGCTGGAGAAATAGCAGCAGAAAACTTCCTGTTCTTCTACTAAAATCTGGATTTGGTTTTTACAAATCCAATAATACCAATAAACCTGTTGTGGACTGCTAGGTATAATTACCTTGGTTAGTATATCTGATCTTTGGGATTTGTGGCCTCTACTGAACTAAGGTGTTCTTCCATAGTTTTATATTTTCAGAAATTCAGTCTCAGTGTGAAATAGTTCAGTATTTATCAACCATTTTTATCAGTTCAAGGTACAGAAAGTCAAAACTACTGACAAAATAGTTCAAAGACAGGCTGCAATCTCCCTACAAATGGCAGGGTACAGAAGATACTTGATCAGCCATCAAGGATCATTACTGGTTTAATTTGTGTGAAATGAAAGAAGTTGTGAATGCAATCTCTAAAACAGCACTCAGCTAAATGGGTTATTTTTCCATTGGTAGCATTATTAGTATGTATGTTTACTCTACTCCAGAAGGAAATGGCAAAAATTATCACAGTCATCTTCATTTTAATGCTGGAGAAACATGATGAGTGATGAATGATTCTTAATATCATAACTGTCTACACAAAAGGAGATGAAACTGTAACTGGAGAGCTTTGTTCATTTTCATTTGTTCTGAGATGCATCATTCTAGCATGCTCTTTTCTATTGCCTTCTTAATACCTTAACATTTGATGTGTGAAACACAGAGAAATGAATCTTTAAATATTTCCCTCATGCAAATAGCTATTTCTTCGAATGTCTTGAAAAATTGAAGAAAATATTGTGGGCAATTTCAATAAAACAACTTATTAAGTTAAAATGAATCAAAATGTATTTTGTATTTCTTCTCCTGTATGGCATAAAGCAGGTGTGCAATTAACTGAAGAAGTGCACCATACAAGTGCACAGGGAAAAACTATGTTATGGGTGGAATGCACGTCTTGCCATGCAATCACCTAGTATTGAAAAACAGCTGCATTTTCTGAACACACAGGCTTCTTTCATCATTCAGCATTCAGCTGGAAAAGCTGCAGCTGTATCAAAATTGCTCAGTAAAATCTCCATTCTCAGCACCATGAGCGGCATATCCTCCCTATACCATACTATATCATGCTATATAACATTCAGAATGAGTCCTGCTTCTTCTGATTTGGTCATTGAGATGTACTGATAAGGACAGATGACAGAACAGAAGCAAAATGAAGACATCAAAGAGCTATCCTATTTTATAATTTTTATTTACTAATCTAGTAACATTTATCTGGTGGTAAAAGGACCAGTAGGGTGGGCATGGCAGTGAATGCGACTGATGCCAGATTTTGTTCTCAATGTTCAATGTTCAACTGCCTGTGGCTGCCTACCATATTCTCAGGAAGCTCTCTGATCCCTCAAGCATTGGCTTCTGGCAGCATAAGTGTAGTGGGGCTTCACTGGGCTCCTCAGGGGGCAGTCAGATACAGTGTGAAATAGAATTTGCTCAGTTGTTCCTTTCCAAAAATAGAATACCCATAGCAACCTTTGGGGAATAAATGACTGACTTCTCAGAGCCCATTTTCCCTGGGCTATGGCCTGAACCATCACAGACAACAGTCGCTTAGTGTATTTCACAGAGGCAACTCAGGCTGCTAAGATGTCCTTTGTTTCTCTCTCTCTCTTATGGTTTGAATTGTTTCTCAGAAATCATTCTTCAAAAAAGCAAAATCCTCTTTGTTTCAGCTAAAGCCAATGGGTAGTGACCAAATATTTTTAGCAAACATTCAGATTGCGGAACACCTCTACCGTGTTCACTTCTTCAGTTACATTTTGTCAGCCTAAGAAAATAACTGCTTCAAGTTTTGCACAGTGTTAATATCTTGCAGACTTCTTCATCTTCTCATTTGTCTCCTGTAATATATCTTAAATCCTTCTCATAAATTTCCAGGAAATAATGCCTTTGATAAAATGTGTTTATCGAGCTAAGATCTACCAGATGATGCACAGAAAACAGTAGTTCCATCCGACATCTCACACATGATTTTCTGCCAGTTTATTGCAAAATGTGACTTGCCTTTTTCTCCCAGCAACATCAAAGTGCTGACTCAGGTTGAGTTTGACATCAGCTGTAACTCATAATCCCTTTTCTGAGGGAAAAGTTACATAGTCTCTTCATTTCTACACTTCCTTTTTCCTCATCAAAATACTACACACTGTTTTTCTTTGGTGTATATCTTTAATTTCAGAACATTGGTTCAGTATATTAAGAATTTTTATCATTGACTCTTCACTATCATTCATCTTGGCTCAGCATCATCCATGAATTCTAGGAGCATTCCTTAATCCAAGCCACGAATTAAAACGGTGAATGAAGCAAGCTCTCCAGAGGTGTGTAAGGTTCCCTAGAGTAAGCTGGAAAATGGCTAATATTAATTAATATTCTTTAATAATTTTCTTTATTTATTAGTAAGTGTTTGTGATATAGAAGAACCAGTTGTGTCCAATGAGGCAAAATCTTTTATACTATAGTCTATTTACTAAAAAGCATATCAGGCCCAACACCATATAGAAGTCTTAATAAAGTCCATATATAAAACTTCTGCTGTTCTTTATTTGCTTGGCTAGTTACTTTCTCAAAGATTAGTCTTGTGGGAGATCTTCTTGACAAATCAATGTTGGAAGTATTTTATCTCATTCATTCTTCTCTAGGTGCCCATGAATTGATTATGCAATCATACGTTTTAGCATCTTCCATGTATTAAAATTGTCCTGATGAGTCTGTACTTCCACATACTATTGTACTTCTATTAATAGTAGGCACTACATTTGACTTTCTCTTGTCCTTAGAGATTTTATCTGTCCTTCACAAATTCTTGAAGTTGATGACTTCAGAAAATCCTTTGGCTTCACCTGAAGTTCTCTGGGTTGAATTTCAGAGGCCTCTTTACCTTGAGTATTTTTAAATTACCCAGATTTTCTAGCCTTTCTTAATATGCCCAATATTTATCCCTGCATTAAAATTACTTGCAGTGGACAAACACCACTGACCACATCACTTTTCCACCGTAAAGGGAAAACAGAATTAACTTCCCAACATCCAATTTAACGCCATGCATCTAACCTGGGTGTTTCTCATCCCTCTATATTCATTTTTATTCCAGTGACAGAGTGCAGCTAACAGAATCTTTGGCACTTCCTGTGTTTTCTCCAGTTGTTTAAATATGCTGTTGTAGTTTCAGCTTCTTTGAATTGCCTCCTGTGCTACAAATTTGTTTTAAAGTGATTGTTAGTAGAATGTTTTTAGTTAGAATTGGCTGAAATCATTATTAATGATTTGCAGTTCATGAGCTATATTCATCATTATTTAATTAATCATTTTCCATGGTAATTTGTTTCACCTTCTAGTAAAACATCTCCCTACCTCTAATGTTTTGGGAACAACAAATCTTGAGGAAAAAAGGACCCTGAGACTTGGAATGGTTGTTGTAATTATTCCCTTAATACATCAACATGCACAGAAAGCCAACATGGCCCAGTGAGAAACTGTGCAGCATACTTTTTCAAAACAATGGGTGTTTTTGAATTTGTGAAGTTTGTTTGTCTTTTATTAATTTGTTTGTTTTATTTTAAATGGAGACTGGGACAGAAAACAAGATCCAGCTGAAAAGTTTCCTGAATTTAGATGTGTATCTCATAGCTGCACCAGTACAGCAGAGGATTGGGAATAGTTTCTGCACCTTGAAGAGAGGTCCCAGGATGTTTCAGCTGCATATGTAGTTTACAATGGGGGAGAAATGCAACTGTAAGCAACCTGTAAAATATCTCTCCTGGAAGCTGGCACAACGGGAAGCAAGTAAATAAGTGGGAATAATTAGACCAGAAAGGCTGTAAGTCTCCACCTTGACGAAATTCAAATCAAACTGGAGGCAATTCTGAGCAGTCTGCTGTAGCTGACTCGGCTTCAGCAGGCATTTGGACTCTACAGACATCTTTCCCTGTGTCTGTGTATCAGTGACCCTGTGAGGTGACACTTCAGGTTGGCCCTGGCTTTCTATTCATGTGACTGAAGAAGCAGCCCTTCATTTCACAAATGAAGAAGCTGAAAGAATTTCCAGAATGATATCCTTTTTTTCTCTCACACATACTTTCCCCAAACCCTAGTTCCAGTTGAAGTCCACCATTTTTGGCTTTTGGTTCAGAGCTGATTCTATAATTTAGTAATTATTATTCTGTTTTACTTCAGAATGAAGCAATTAATGATACATCAATACATTCTCATAACATAGTTAAAGACATAAGCTTTGTCCTGGTTGCAATAAATACATTTCACTGAGTACACAACTCAGTATTTTAATTTGTTCTATTGCCCTGTTGTGAAATTCTCCTTTGAGTGGTTGTTTCAACAAAATAGCAATTACTGGAAAATTGCTTTTATCCCCAAACTCCTTCCTTTCAACATCAAAACATCTTTCCTTAATTTTCTGTTGTATAATACTTATCACAAAATCCAACTAACTTTTCTTTCCTTTGTTCTTTTAGACTAGGTCCACATCAAGCCATGTGAAGGAAATAATGAACCAATTGATCAATTAGTTGGGTCGATAGCTCTGTTTTGACTTTCTACATTAAGCGGTAACTAATTGCCCAATCCTAAATGCTTTTAAAAGCATATTTAGGAAATCAATAACACAGTAACTACATTTTAAACAGAAGACTGTACACAGCTACCTACAATGAAATGGGCAGTGATAACTGAAGCATCTGCCACATCAGTAGGATTTTCTGCTGTTTTCCTTTCTTCGTCTATGTGTCTTAATTTACATTCTTTTCCTGATAGCCTTTCATTTGCATACAGGTAATCAATAGCTCACCCAAAGCATTAGTAACAGGTGACCATAGGAACTATGGGCTTTTTTGGCTTCCACCAAGGAACAAACATCTTTGTTGCTGTGTCTTAGAGCTGGAGATGTATCCAGGCAAGGTTGTACTTGTTGGCCCAAGTTGACTGTCTCTCCCTCTGTGTTTAAACTTCCTGTTTTCTCTCATTTTTCACATTTTTCTATCCCCTGAGCAGTAATTTTACCTGCTTCACTTGATCTATGTTATGCTATGGTGAGGCCCAACACACTGCTTTAGCTACCTGTTCTTCTGAATGTTTCCCTTCTAGTACATTCTCATCTTTAATTCTTTAATTGTTATGCTCAATTTAGAAAAATATTTAATGTGTGGCCAGTCATTGAATGGCAACAGTAACAAATTTAAGATTTTCAAAAATCCTTCAAAGAGTAATTTTTACATTGGAACACAAAATGTTTAGGGAGCTATTACAGTAAATGCTCCTTTGTCCTCTAATCCACTCAGGTTTTCTAGTTGCTAATTTTATATCAAAATGCTGGGAATATCTTAGGGAAGAAACAGCCTAAACAGATATACCTGGAAGTGATTTTGTGGACACTAATGTTCTCTGACTAAAAAATAAAATCCCTCCTGTGAAATTCTGGCTTCTTTGAGGTTTATTAGAATTTTGCCATTGATTTGAATTACTCCAGGATTCACTCTGTCTATCGTCTCAGGCACAACATCCAGTGAGGGTTATTTTATAAGAGGTAGTTCAACAAGCAGCCTGAGAAACTAATCTCCTGACTGTGACTACTAGCACACCTGACTCTTCATAGAGGTCTCTCTCTAATACCATATTTTTAGTGAGTGACAGAGGTATGACTTGCATTACCATAGATGGTATCATGCTATATTTTCCTCCCTCCCTGTAGAGGACTTACCACAAGAGCTAGTTCCCATGGCTCTGTGTGTGTGTATGTGCATTTCCTTCTCTGTGACACATACCTTCAATGAGTGATCAGTCCAAGGCAATTCCATGTAATATGTATCGTCTTCATTTAATGAGCAGATCAAAATGATTTAATATGATGAACTGTAATAGAAGGCAAATGATCCTTTTCAAAATCTTACACATTAGACAAAATACGTCAGAGGTGGAAATCATCTATGTAACAGATTTGGACTTCATTGAAGTAATTTAGGAATATTATAAGTTGGATTAGTTATTGAGCTGTTTGATCCATGAATATGTATTCACAAAGTGATTTAATTCAATAACTGGATTGTCAGGGAATGTGACCAGAAAGAGTGAGAATTGAAACATTCCCTAGCAGACACTTCAGACACAGCACAAGAGCTCTTCAGTTTGCTGCTTTTATTACAACTTCCTGCTGTGTTCAACAAGTTTAGTAACAAGCCCAAGCATGTAAAGGAGAAGAAATTTCAGTTAGCTTTAAATGAAGTCCCATAAAGAGAACAGGGAGGCTAACAGTACAGTAAGATGATCCCAGACTTGAAAGAACACTTGAAAATTTAGTTCCTAATCACGCACTCAGCAAAGTGACACCTTTTCTAATCTAAAAAATATTTTCTTAGAATTTTTCCCCCTGCTTAAAATCAAGTACCTATTTTAAGATGGTTTCTTGGACAACTGTATTGCACTTGGTCACAGCTTCCTGAAGGGAAAAACAAATTACCATGCCACATCACACTTGAGGGTCAAACATGGTTGGGTTTTAAGGACTGGGTCATGTGGCTCTTAAGAGATCCTTTAAGTGGAAGTTATTCTAATTGTCTGCTCTAAAGAGAATGAAGCAGAGGTCTGAGATAAAGAACAAAGTCCAGGGATGTTATCACAAATACTGCTTTTCCAGGAAAGTCAACTGTCAAGAGAAATGATGGATCAAATGATGAAATGATGAGTATAGTGCTGGCTATTTTGCCGATTTTGAGCTAAGCAATTTGAGAATTTGAGATAATGGACATTGAATTCTGGAAACAGAAAAATAGAAATATACCACTAGTGTTTTTCAAACAGACCATGGCAGATGAACCTCCAAAAAGACTCTACTCATTCCCACACACGTATTGAATACACAAAAATTCTCAGATGTAATTTTCAGGGACAATTTTCAAACCGTATTTTACTAGGCCTAGAGATATTTTGCATTTCTGTTTAATCAGTTGCATCCCTAAGTATAGGTGAATAAGCTTGTATAAAACTGTGATTTTTGCTGAATATAACAGTATCTCTCATGTGTCTTTCACAATGTGATGAGCGTTCACAATGTGAAAAAGAATCCTAAGGAGAATCATACAGTAATATGTAGGGGTCTTGACCATAGTGGTGGAGGAAATTTTCTCATTGACTGCAGCTGTTAGGCCAAGCAACCTCCGCTGATATTTGAGTGCTGTCTGAATTCAATGGGATGCTGAATGTTGAGACCACACAGAGACTATTCCTCACAATTCCTTTTTCTCCAAGACAACACAGTGTACCCTTTTATGTGTGTTACCCACTTTATTTATCAGTTCTTTTGTAAAGAACAGAGTGTCTTGAGATAGAAACATGGATGTGAGTTTGGAATGGAAGGTGCTATATTCACTTTGATCAAATTTCTTCCTACTGTGTCTGTCATCCCTCCATTAATTACTATCAGCCTTCCATGTCCTATGCTGCCTCCTAAAGGCCCTTCATTGTTTTAAAGAAGGCCTGACTCATGTGGTTTAGAGACTGCATCTCCAACATTTAATTACGGAATTTGCTTTTGCAGAGTAAGATGGTACATAACATTGAACCTGGATCCCAGATAAAGAAGGATGTGCTGTTCACTACCCTTACTTCCAGTCTGAGAGAGAGATGGCCATCTATTGGCTTGCTAGATAGGACATGACTTTTAAGATAGACACCAGAAGAAACAGTTAAAGGGACATCTTCCACTCACAGTCTTACCCATCTTCTATAACTAACTAATGAAAATATTTTATTTTTTTCACTCCTAAGGCAAAATGTTAGAAGGAGAGCCTTCATGCAAGAGAGATACCCCATTAAAATTATTACCCAATGGATTAAACAAGAAAATTTCGCCTTTAATTTCGGGAATGTCAACATAATAATAGTATTTCTAACTGACCATTTTTCTTCATAATTCATAAATTCCTTGAGTGCTCTAAATGTTTCTCTTTGTAACAGTCACAATTCCTATCATCCATTCCCCTCAGCTTAAGAAAGTTCCTCTTAAACAAAGCTTGTCTTCAAAAGATTTCTATACCATGAGAAGCGCATTAAAAATTACCATCAGTGGGAGCAATACAAATACGTTATGATATATTTCATCTTGAAACCATCTGTGGTGGGAGATGTTTTAGAGTAAATTGCTTTTTCTCTAGGGTTCCTCTGTGCATTTCAAGTCCATATCTTTCTGCAATGCAACTGTACAAAATATATCCTACAGAAATGTGACTTTTTCTGAACAATGCCAGCCTATCCAGAGTACAGCTAGTATACTGGACCCTCAAAATACCACTGACCAGTACCAAGTCCTTTAAATCAAATCAGGCTTGTGTTCCATTTAAAATGCACTTTTTTGCTGTCTTCCTCTCATGAAAGCAGAAACACAAAAAGAGATTCTTTATTTTACATTCTTCAAGCCCTTGAAAATAAAATTGTAATTCAAGATAATTATCAAGCAAACAGGTGATTCCAATAAACTTGGAACATATCGGATTAATAACGGGAGCCTGATAACTTCCTGTGAAGCCAGACATTCCTCAAAAGTCTACCCTATGCAAACACAATGCATCAATGCAACATCTCTTTAATGAATGAGTCACAATCCGCAATAAATCTGAGACCTGCTATTAAAGGACCTTGGAATGAATTTTCTTCTTTCTTGTGTAGTCTGACAGGCATCGATCCATGGAGGTGTGTGAAGAATGAAGATGCTGCAGCTAAAGTCCATAATGGCTCAGAGTTTGGAGAAATTATAAATAACAGAAAAGATATTACAAAAAGATACCGCAAATGGTGCTGGGAAACAAGTCCACCACACAAAGACAAATGAAGAATTTATATCCAACAATTAAAAATGTAGATTTGTATTAATGGACAAAACCTGTATACTGGAAACTTAGAATAAGTTTTAAATTAGCACACAGCAATCTCTTTTTATTAAGACTTAGTATACATTGAAAAGGGTAGAATCAACGCCTCTACCCATTAGTGGTTGGGCATAATGAAGGAATGACTGAATGGAATTTTAGGATAATTAGAGAAAGTCTGATCAGGGAATGACTAGTCCCTTCTAACTCTAAAAATCAATGATATAAATTAAATACTCTGCATAAAAATCTTGATTGTTTCAAAATAATATATTTACTTAAGAAATTCTGTCACAGGAGTCACACAGTAAATATAATCACATCTTCTTGGAGTGTCCAGCTGTGATGCAAACAAAATTACTGCAAATAGATTGAAACCAAAGCAAACAAAACACCAAACTCAGGCTCAAAACATAATGAAAGAAAGGTAATGAAGACAGTTTTACTAGAAAAGCTCAGTAAACATACTTTAAAAAAATCATGTTGACTACAGAGATCACTTTATTTTGCAGACGCAAAACAACCGAAGATTAAGCCTTTTTCTGCAAGCTTGAATCACTCTATTTGATTTCAAGTGCCATTTTATCTTTTAGTAAGTATTAAACATATTCAAGTTTAACATGAAGAAATCATCATATTTCAACATTTTTCAAGATTCTGCTCTCCCAGTTATCTTCAATTGAAAGACTGAAACCAAATAGTATAGAAAAAGCCACTGTTTTTCCTTTTATCAAATCAAACTGTGTTTTGTGGCAACAGAAAATGAACAAGTTGCTATTTATTTACCACAGAGCCTATTTGAAATTGGTTGGCCAACTAAGTTATCACTCTTTTTTTAAATTGAATATAACTCTTTGAATCATCTGGTTTGCCTTAACGACAAAGCAGAAGCTTTTGAAGCATCTGAGTAGAGCTGAAAAGATGTCATCCATTGCCTGCTAAGCCTTTTCAGACCTTTGATCTCCAAGAGGCAATGCATTCAAGATGAGGATCACCAACATGTCCCAAGTGCACTTTCCCAGAACTTTCCCCTTGTCTCCTATAGGGCTAGAGGCAATGGGGTCCATTCCTTCAGGCAGCCACATTGCTTTATACACAGCATGCCATGTCTCTTCTTGACAAATCAGTACATTCCTACATACACATCCTAAGGACTTGTTTCTGAGGGTTCCCAAAAAGTGGCTGAGATAGTCATGAATACATAGAAGTACAAAATACTTTTATCAGTGTATTCTTCTAAGAGAGTGGTCTATCCTTTGAAAAACTATAAACAAATTATTTTAAAAAAATGTAACAACAACAAAACCCCAACAGGGCAGCCATGCCATCTGCCTGTAAAGAGGTTTGGGGAGAGAATAGGAGTTTATCTTCTTCCATTACACTAACAACAAGAAAATTCTTGGTTATCAGATTAAGATTCTTAATTTTATCCTTTATTTTCTTGCAACAAGGCTGTAGAAAAAGCAGACATTGTTGCTTGTAGTTGACACGAAGTCAGGGAAATCATTGGATCTTGAAGGATGGGAAATGTGTGGCATTAATTTGCACTGGAATACAGTTTCATAGTTCCTATTAACCACCAGAGTAAATTAAGGCCATTGATCTTGGTTCCTCTTCTAATTGAGATAGCTGACTAGGAAATCAGTCCTGTTGTGCTTCTTGAAAATCAGAGAGACCCTGGCTTGAAAAATAGGCTCTTGACAATTCAGCCAAAGATATAATGGGCATCCTACTCTACTGGACTTCACTGAATGTGGAGATAGCTTCTGGCAATAATGACTCCTAATTTGGGCTCCTAATCTGGTGCCTAACATCAGCTATAAGTAATCTTGACCTTACATCCTGAATCATGCAGATTCTGCACCTAGTTTTGTTTAGGGACTCCTATGTCTCTCCTGAGATGGACTCAATTAATTCCTGTCTTTGTTTCTAAAGCTGTAAAATGTTGTTTTACTCTAAGTTCAGAAAATAAGAGAGAAAAGAGAGCTACAGGTGGATATGCTAAATTATTACAGGTAAAGTGCTGAATTATTGTTTAGTTTTTAATTAATTATTGCATTATTTAATTAATTTTGCAAAGTCTGTTTCTGTTTAAATCACACTGTTGCTCCTTTTCTTACACCAAGCTCACTTAAATTAGAAATAGTTTGTTGCCATAGCAATGATATTCCCTTTGTAGTTCTGTTATTTCAGGTTCATTGCAAGCTACACTGCATAGCAGGAATTCAGACATGGAAAAATGTTTCAAATCATCTGCTCCATCCTTTGGACACTATACAGCTGGTGTTTAAACTACATATCAGAGTTCATAGTTCATTCAGGATGTTATTTAGTGTCATCAGAAGTGATTTGAATTACAATGTATTTAACAAAGAGTTAAATAATACACTTGAATATTTTTGTCACTACCCAATTTTCATCTTTCCAGTTTTTCATTTCAGCACAGATAAACAGTCTGCCATAAAGAACTCCTACCCCACTCCAGTGTATTTGTAGAAAACCAGTATGCTAAAAATAAACTGTATAACTCTCCATCAGCTTACAGGATTTCTGTGACTGCTATCAGATTTTGTTCTTTATATTCACCTCTGGTCTGCTTACTTGACCCATGCTGCTGGAAGGCTGAGAGAAGATCTGGGCAAAACCTTTACATCTGGTTTAAATAAGTATTTTTCTTCATGTTCAGAGGCATGCAACTAGCATATAAATAACAAGGCCAGAACAGGCTTAAACCTCCATTATAGAACAAAAACATGGAAATCAAATGAACTAAATATATAAACAATAACAGGTGAGAGAAGCAATTACTCTAGTTATATTGCTTGCAATCATTGTCCATTTTGCAATAAATGGTAGCAGTTGTTTCTAATTGAATGCATTTTCTCCACTTTTGTATTCCTACTCAAAGACACTTTGGGTGCTATGTAAATAGCATAATGTTATTTACAGTGCAGTAAGAAGCTTGAAAAATAACATCACTGTCATTGCAGGAGCTGAAATCCACTAAGAGCTTTCTCCTCAGGGGAACAGGAGAGTGCCTCACATCACAGACAGGCTGATTTGTTTTTCAGTCCTCAGAAGCTCAACTACCCCCTTCTTGTTTCTACTTTCTATTCAATAAGTACCTTTTGAAACACGGTGTCAAACTCACCAGCAAGGCTATTTCTACCAGAATAGGATGTCTGCATCTGAATCATAAATCACAAACGAAAACAGTCTGAGGGCCTTGCAGCATTTACCTCAGTTGCTATTTTTCTCCATTGGCCTCAGAAAGTGAGAAATCACTAATAATAACCTTAAAAATAAGTTGGGCTTTAAGAATGTCAGGGAGCTCGGCTGGCATAACCCTGAGAAGATATTAGCTTTGTGAGTAGTGGGCTATGCAGCTCATGGAGGGCACTTAAATCTCCCTGTTCTTTCTGTCACACCAAGCTTTGTGCTACTTTGTTATAAATAGCAGTTTACTGTAACTCTCAAATACCATAATCCACATACATCGAAACACTGTTTTTCCTGTCACTGTTGTCTTGATATTTAATACAAAATCTGTAGGTAGGAAAGGAATTACAGATGCCTGACACAGTGGGCTAAGGCCTGCTGAGTGTGAGGAGAGGGATGCAGTTCCCAGGACTTAACTCTCAAAAAAAAAGTCCCAAAGAAGTCATTAGATAATTTGCAAGAATTCCCCCAGTGCAGTCAAAATATGGTCTTCTGCTGATTTAGTGCTCCCATGTTAAAATATTGTCTCTTCTCCTTAAAAAGAAGAAATCTTTGATTTCAGTGTTGATATAGAGCTGGGGGCTGTTGCTCAGCTGTGATGATAATGATGTTCTTCCAGAGCACAGCCACCGTACTTATTTTGCAGATTTTATTCAAAGGATCCCATGCTGGTACAAACATCAAGTACTGTAACTTCAGCTGAGGCTTTGCAGGCAACGATTGTAAAAAACTCAATTTTCCATGAATTTGGCCTTGAAGAGGAACTGACATCCACACTTTAGTGTGGGTGCTTTACAGGACTTCCATGTCTCTCATTCATGGTTAACTGGTTACCTTGGAGGGTTCCTCTCAACCTAGTATTTTCTCCCTGCCACCATCATGCTCATCATGAAAACACACCCATTTCTCCTAAAACTTAAGTCTAAAACTCCTGTTTTATGTGAAGAAGATATTGAAAGATGATGACTTCTAAGTGTGAATAAAACAGCTAGCTTTGGAAATCCTTCAAATTCAAGCACATGCTTGAACTGTGCCTCCCCTCCTTGTATGCATGCTGTCTGACTGCAAGTTACAGGCCCTGGCAGAAACACACTTCCCAAGGGAAACAAAGACATTACAAACCAAATATTCTCACTGATCACCCATAAATATTTAAATCTTGCTTGAAGAGTGATTTTCAGAGAAAGATTAATCGTGCAGATTATCACCGTCCTCTTAGTGAAAACATTGAATCACAAAAATCAATGGTGTATGTGTAATATACTCCCACTCTGTGTTGAGATAAATTCCTCAACACAAACTCATTTTCCCTCATGGTGGCTCATGGAAAGATGCTGATGGGTCCAGTTCTACCCTCAGAAATGCATATGCAATACCTACAGAAATCATATACAAGCATGTAAGAATAAAATTTGACTTAGAGGTCAAAAAATGTGTTTAAAGTGCTTCTGAACTGTGGGAGGAGGAGGGACAAAATTGCTTTTTGTTTATCAGAACAAGAAATGAAGAAGAATGACTTTGCAGGTAGTTGAACAATGCAAAAACATCTGATGTTCAAGTGTGGTGTATGTATAGGAAGAGGTACAGTAGCAGGTATAAACTTGTACTTGATTGTACCTAGGAAACAGAAGTGGAAAAGTTGATAAAAGATTACATAGTGAAGCAGGCTCCTAGACAAATATTTCAGCAGGAGAAAAATTACATTTTTACTTTTTTTTTAATGAAAAAAGATTTCTCTGGATCTCCTTTCTTAATTTTCCTGAAGTCCAGGAGAATGAGAGCAGATAGCTGCCCTTCTGATCTTTGAGACAGAACTTACAAAGAAGCAGCAAAAAACAAAATTGAATTTTCAAACGCCACTAAGACACACATGTGGCAAACTTCTACTGACTGGGATGGGTAACCTTTACAAATCCTGCTGAGCCACATGCTTGCAAACCAATTCTAGCTGCTCTCACAGCACCTTGGGGCACACACAACACTGGGAACATCTCATCCCCCACTCTGCACGGAAAAAGGCTTTCTCCTGTGTTGCTCCTAGAACCATTTAAATGACAGCACCTTAATGTATCTTGGAGGAGCCTCAAAATCTGTGCTTGTCTGAGCTACCTGGGTTAACCTTTGCTTGATGGCTAATTATCATTCCCTGGTAATGAGATATATGCTCCAAATACTTTTGGGGCCTCTGCCAAAGCAAGAAGACCTATTACTTCTTTTCTCACTTTGTTTCTCCAATTTCCTGACATATTGATCATTTGACTGTCCTGCAGTGCCACCCATGGATACTGTCCAGCTAGAGATGGTACAACCGCACAACAAATTGATTTCCATTCTTCTACACACATCTATTCAAGGCGTGATTTAAGTCATAACACCGTAGATAGCAGGTGTATGTAACAATCAGATGAGAAGAGCAGAATGTCCTGGCAAGCCAACACTAATAAGCACAATAAACAGCAGTTACCCCATACCAGTTGTTTGCTTAGTTCTGTCATGTCTTTTATAGGGGTCACAGTGGAGAGGAGTCTTAAGGAAGGGCCTGGCAGAGGGTAGCATGGAGGGGGGTGTTTTTTGCAAGGAGCATGCTCCATGCATGAAGTGCATGGTGGTGCCTGCTGATGATTATGCTAGTGCTCTGCTACTTGGTTGCTTAGTGTGAATGCCAGTCAAATGTGTTTTTACATATTTTTTTTTAACATCTAGAAAATTTCATATTCATGAGTCTTTGATAAAGAGTGTTTATCTTTGGCTTCCCCTGCAGAGAATACCTAGGTTAATAAACGCATACAGACACGCATATGTGAAGATGGACATCCCCTTCAGACAATACCAAAGACAACACTATGTACAGAGTTAAAGCACAGAAGTCAATATGTGCCTCAGTGAAGTGCAATGTAGGCTTGTTCCCTTGAAAACACATATTTAAGTATGTGCTTAAGTATGTACAAGCAGGTGCTGAAAAAGAAGGATCTCCAAAAAGTCACATTATCTTCAAGCATGTTGCACCTTTTTTCAACTAGCAAACCTTTTCAAGGTTCTTCAGCCTCACTAGAAATTTGCCCTTGGTGTTCTACTGCATAGGACATAGTCACTTCTCTTCTAGTGGGAGATGACTGAGATTGTAAGTGCCTGCTTACAAGCTGTGCAAAAAAATTCGCTTGAGGTCTAATGATTTAATATTAAGCAATAGTTTCAAGATGAAACTGGAAACTGGAGAAATCCCTCTTCGGTATTTATGTGGTTTAAAGGCTAAGTGAACTGCATATTTCTGTTTAGTAAATCTGTGGTCAACTTGATCACTTTAATATGGCAGCTAACGTGGTTGGAGGAGGAAGTGGTATATTGAAAAACCATCAGCCTAAATACGTATCAAACCACAGAAAGCTGCCAAAGTCCCCACAGACCACTTTCACTTTTTCCTGGCAACAGAGGTCTTTTTTTGGGTTGTTGTTTCTTTTATTTATTTTTTTTAAACAAGTCTAGCTTAAATGATAAATAAGTGATAATAAAAGCTGATTCCCATAGAAAAGAAAGTGACTGACAGAGCAGCTGCCATTCTGCTTTCTCTCACTGCCCTTGTCATATTTCAAAGTGCCTCTTTAATGTTGTTTATTAACAGCATTGTTATGAGCACCAATGTTAAGCCCCAAATCCTCACAAGGAGTTCTGCTGAGCAGAGATTTGGATGTGCTTTTTGAATGGAGTCATCAGCCAGTTTTCATCAGAGCCATAAGAGAGTGTTTCCCTGTCAGAGGTTCATGATGTGACCTGTGGGGCATGCTTTCCTGCTTCTGATATTCACATCCCAAAATCTTAGCTGGTCACAGCTGAGAGCGTTTCCAGACTTCCCTGCACAAAACCCCTGAACGAGGCATTGCCAGAAACCACTGCACAATGCAAAAAATCTGGTCCAAATTTTGCAGAAAAGTTCTTCTGCAAGCTAGATAAAACCAGTATTGGTCGATGTTGCTTTCACTGACATTGTATTTGGGGATTGCTTTCTCAATAAAATATAACCAACTTGAATGTGCAGGATTTGGGCACACCATTTCCACTAGTTTTCCTGGGAATTCCATGCTGAAAATCCATGCATTGCTGAAAATACAGGGATTCTTAATGATTTTGTTTGGCTGTTCCTCCATGACTGACATCAACAGAATCTTTACCGCTAGCTGGGATGATGTTCTAAAGTAGAAACTTCTATTTTCTACAAATTCATACAATTTTCCCCATGCCATGTTCTTATAGATGTGGTTTATTTGAGTTTTTTCCCCAAGCCTTCTGACTTCTCCAAGAAAAACATCATTACACTTGTGATCACTGCAGCCTTTCAAGATGCTGGATTCTACGGAAGGAAAGAGACCTAGGAAAAGAGGCAGAGAAGATATATGCAATCCCTAAAGCTGTCTCTGCTGGCACTGAGTGTTGGTGCAAGAGGCAAGTAAGCAGTCGCAGAGTATGTAAAATTTCCTTATGGATGCACAAAGAGTGGGAGCATTCCTTCATTTATTAATTCATTCTGTAAATGCAACTCACAAGTGGCACTGAAGATCAGAAAGGGTTGCAGTGTGGAGGATTAGGATTTCTCCTGAGACTTCCACTAAGAGGAGGGACAAGAGCCTTCCTTACGTAACAATAATAACTTACTTATACTTACCTCCCCAGAGTGTTGTGCAGCTTAATTAGTTAATATTTGTAAAGTGCTTTGCAGATGCAAAGAGTAATATACGTACTAAGTATTATTAACTGGCAGGAGATCTACACGTGAGAAGTCCCTTCAGCCTAATAGAACTAAATTATCTCAGCAAGTTCCCTAAAATTATGAAAAAAGAGACAGAGAGCTCTCCCTCAAAAACACTAGAAGCCCACTTCTGCAGCCTCCCTATGTTTCACACCCTAGGACTATGGAATAAATTTGCCTTTGTTCCCTTGTCACTACACCCCAAGACAAGTCAGGAGGACAAGGTCTATGAGAGCTCTGGACCAAAGTGACCTGAACAGAGAGCTGCCTCTGCCCCACTGGGTTAAAGATAAATTTTTCGTTTGTAGCATGGTTACAGTTTGAATTGTAGTCAAACACCTTTTATGACCATCTTGTCCTGAGATGCATGGGACATTTGCTTCCAAGATGGCCTGGAGCCTGATTTTCCTAGGAAGTCCAGAGTTTGCTACCCCAAATTTGCCAGACAACTGCAATTGCCAAAATGGAGAAATGAACAGCAGTATGAATTACAGAATTATTGCTGTGCTTTAATACATAGGTAGAATACTATGTGCAAAACTATGACTGACAAGCTGAAAATCTTCACCCAACAAAGAAAACAAAATAAAGAAACAAAAATGTCTCAGATAAAATTCTTCAGACATAACAGAGATGTCATGTGATATATCACTGTTTAGATGCTTAATTTCCAGGACAATGGAAATTACTGACACAATTCTTGGCTATGGTTAATTTATTTTTTTTTAATTCCTGCATTTTCTTTTTTTTCTTTCCTCCACATGCACACCAACTTTTCTGTTGAATTTTTATGTTGACTATGGTCAGTACTATCTTGCACCTTTACACTAAAACAGAAGTATATTTTCTGGCATCAGAAAAGTACAGTGATGTAAAGACAGTTGAAGTATTTTTCCATCTTGGAGTCATCACAAACAAAGTGTGTGTTGTTCAATACTCGTGTTCCAGATCAGCTCACTCCTGTAGTTATACTCAGGGTACCCAAATTTTCCTGGTTGACTCTGGACTCTCTTCTTCCTCTGACCCCTTGGTGGCTGTGGACGGCCATTTAGTTCCCAGTCATCATAAGGGTGCCCTCAGGGTGACAGCTGGGAGAGAGGTTTCTCTCCAGTGCCTGGGGAAGAGTACATATTAATTCAGTTAGGCTCAGCCAAGGGAGAAATGGATATGCATACACTGGCAGTCATTATCCTGTCTGTCTCTAGGCATGGAAAACACCAACACAAAGCTCACCTGCTGTGGCACGCCCACCAACAATGAAGGTAGGGAAGCACTTGCAGCCTGGCTGTCGATGAAACACACTGCTGAATATTGAGCACCTAACTCAGCCAAGTGCCCACAAACTACAAATAAAATAAAGGCATGCCTCAGGAGGTTTTCCCAAAACTATGCTCACTAATTCAATGTTTCTAATATCACATACATAGAAAAAAAGTACTTATCTTGTACTCCTGCAGACATAATAACAAAAATCTGCTTGGATTGTTTGAATAGCTGACCAATGACTGAAGAAACTATGCAATAATCGTACACTGGAACCGAAATCTGAAGGAAGCCACAAGTGCATTATAAAGTAGATATGCAATGATTCAAGATCTTATTTGCCACAGCTGACAAAAAAAAGCAAGCAACAGGCTCCAAGAAAACTGTATTTTTCTTCTGTCAAAAATTCTAAGAGAGAGATGTCTTGATCTCACCACAGGATCTGCATTACCAGTACAGTCAGAGGGACTTACTAGAGACACAGAAAACAGCATGTGTGGCATATTTACTAGGTGGATTTTGTTCCTCAAACTGCTGTACACACTTCTTTCAAAAACCTATTTGTTTGAAAGCCACAAGCTGAAAAGCTGCCACATTTATCTTCAAGCACAAAGTTGTTCCTTTGTGGTTTTCTCCATTCCATCTCACCCCAGATCAGCTGATAAAGGCTCATCTTGTAACCAAAATAATGTTATTACCAGGCCTTGTGGTAACAAACCCTTTTACGATGCATTTATTCAAGGTTTGTCTTTCCCAAACTGTTGGGAATAGTTAATTTGTTTTCTAAGCTGTACTTTATGTAACTAAATAATTAATCGCATTGATATTCTATCAATACATCTTTCTTTAATGGTTAAACATATGTTAATAATTCAAATATCTATGGGTGACCTCTTTGCACTCCTGTGATTTTCAAAAACCCCAGTGCTCTTTGAAGGCACTCTATCATTATTGTGTGGGGCACAAGTTAAAAGCCTTTTGTTCTTTTTTCTCGTCTCCTTTTTTTTCCACATTGACTAGTAGGTACCTTGCCAAGAGGGGTCCTTTGGACCATCAACAACCTGGGGCTGGTTTTGGGTGGAACTGGAAAGTTCAAGTGTTTCAAACTGCTGATTCAGGTACAGTACTTAAACATAGGGTAACTATACTGAGTGGACAGAAGGGTATTATACAGAACAGTCCTTTTTGTACTGATTTGACAATGCTTTCAAATTGTGATTAAATTCATCAGCAGAGCATCAAAACCTCTGGATGTTTTCCTAATTCACAGGTTATGTAATTATAAGTTACTAGAGTCTAGCAGTCTAAGGCTGTCAAATCCCAAAAGAACCTAACTGCTCTAAAATACAGCCTCTCTTTAAAAGCTTAAGCATGTGCTGCCTACAGTGACACCAGTGTTTTTTCCAAACTGGAAATCTCTGTAAAGGAGCTCAGAAACAACAAATACAGAAGTTTTCTCTTATGTCCTGAAAGGCTTTTATGGGCAAACCTTTCATTATATTCCATATATAGGGAAAAGGTGTCTTCTTGCCAAGTTTTCTACATTTTAAGGTGGAGAATAGAGGTAACTTCCCAAAAGTTACAGTGGAATCTTATAGCAGAGACCATAAACTGCAACAGATAGTCTTTCATTCCTGTCTATTGATTTAACATGAAAACAGAGTTTCCTTGTTAAAGCTAAGCTGACATACAATAAGAATTTTTTATCACCCAGTGGATGCCACATGTACTTCTGCAGTGGTTTTCTCCCAGAGGGTATGTCAAAAATCTGGTTGATTTAGTGTGCTGGTTTTGGTCCAGATCAGCTGTGTTGGGAGCAGAACCTGGAGGTGTCTGGGTGTGTCTATGACCTAATGATATTCCACAGCATTTTACATTATTGCTAGGAGCTGGGGAAAGGGACTCTCTCTCACATCTGAGAACTAAGAGTGTTCCTTTTGCAGTGGAGCAAGACTGGCAGGCTGAGTAGTGTGGTAACATTGGTCCCAACTGGTGGGATCAGTTCGAGTGGTGTAGCTGCCACTGGGTTGAGCTCTCCACCTTTTTTTTGCCTTTATTATTAATTAATTTATTATTATTACTGCTTCTGTTTGTTTTCTTATCTCATTCAGTTTCCTTTAAATTGTTCTCATCTCAGTCCATGATATTTGCTTTTGTGCATCCAATTCTCCTCTCTGGCCATCTGCAGGTGGAAATGGGTGAAAGGGAAGCCAGTGAGCAGTATATGGGTTTGGAGTCTCAGTATGGCAGGAGAAGGCACCAAACTGGGGAATAGCATTCATTACTAAGCCATGATACTCAGGGCTTCTGATTCACACAGTTTGGGAAAAAAAGCAGGTTTCTTAGGCAAACAAAGTTTGGGGACTAATTATGGGATTTATGGGAGTGTTTTCTTGGCCAGCAAAATTGTGAACAGTGTTCCCACCTTTTTCTCTCTCGTAAACTTGTGTGTAAAACAAAAGCAGAGGCTGGCTTAAAGTGGACATGGCATGTGGAATGGATGCTGGAACAGACTTAGTTTTCTTGTGTGTGAGGAATTCTAGTAAATAAATAAATACTTACAGAGGTGAGTGGGAAGTATATTTAAAAATAACACCACTCATGATCTCAAAATCAGTCCTATCAGACATACCATAAGAGCCCAGGTTTTTTTTCATCTGGAATCACCTCTTCTTAAAAGTATAGAGAGTGGAATAATCTGCAAAGTGACATAAGAACCTTTTGTTAATTTGTTAATTTCTTTTGTCTTCAGCTCTGTCTGGAGAAAGAAAAATGCAACTGTTTGTAAAGAGCTTACACCAGTTTACCCCATCTATGCTACTATGTAGCATCCATATACTGGTACACACTGCCATACCTGCAATTTCATGATAACACTGAGACATATAGGTGGTTCTTTCAAGTCCAAATTAAAACATTCATGTTTAGGAAAGCTATAAATCTGACATTTTACCCTTGTGCTACAGTAACCTGGTATTACAACCAATTACTTTCCCCCAGAATGGCTGGGCCTTAAGCCATGCTTGACCACCAAGGGTTTTGTTGCAGGTCACCCCATGGCAAAAAAACCACAAACTTCAGAGGTGTTCCCTCTGAAGGGGCTCTGGTAAGTAGCACAATGGTTACCTGTGCAAATCAAGAAAAACCTTTGAAATAGCAGCTCAGTGTCAGGACGAGAAGATTTGCTTGACAGAGAGCCAGACACATTACAACAGCAATTCAGAACAAACAAATGCACACAACACACTTAAAAAGCCCATGTGTTTTCCTGACATTTCCTCAAAGTGGGACAAAACTGCAAGTGTGTTAAATCATGACCCTCTGCTCAGGTGTCAGTCAGCCTATCACTTCTTTGCAACAGAAATCATCCCAGGAATTACAGAGCTTAGCTCTTCTAAAAAAACTGCAGCCTGTGTCAGAGAGAGAGGCAGACATTTTCTGAGAGCTTAATGTGGGCAAGCATTTCAATAGCATACACTGTGCCATTTGGTCAGATCACTTGTGGAAATCCTCCTGGTTTTCAGTTCCAGAGGAAAGTCACATATCTCTGAATCCACATATGCCGGAAGAATGTATTCCAAAACAAAGAATTATTCAAAGTCCAGTTTTGAATGTTTATTGTTTTATCTGTGCCTGCTTTTAATATTTATACTTATCTCCATGGCAAAAAAATCCCATTCTTCTTTATTAAGGTAATTTTTTACATTGTGGGAAATGTTATGCAAGGAAACAAAATCATATACACTATCCTTGGAGGTCAATGCAAAAACAAAACCAGATCCCTTGCATGGAAAAGTCAGGCCTGATGGCACAAACCATTCCAAAGTGTTGTTGAGGTTAGACAGGATCTATGAGGACAGCAGGGGTCCTTCTTCAGGAGAAAGGGATAGTGGTCACAACCCTTCCATGAACTTTCACATAGCACTGACCAAGAATAATATCTCTTCAACTGCAGTTTTAAGTTGTTTATGGCTTTGTAAAGCCCCTCAGAATAGCTGGCCACAGATTTGGAGTTATATCCCCACAGACAGAACAAACTCCATCTCTTTTGTTGTACATTACAGTCAACCCACTCCTTAAATACCATTTAATACAGGCATCAAATACAAGTAATTGTATCTGTCAACTTGCAACTAATTTAAAACCTTACCTCACAAAGTCACTAGGAGCTATACTTGCTAGCTAGCCGAGATCACAATCCTTTACATAGCTACTACACCATAAAAATAAGTATATCTTTCTCCTTTGGGTTTATTGTTTTTCATTGTTAATAATCTACACATTTAGGAACATGTGTTTTTTCCCCAGTCACTACTTCTATGGGGCACTGCTGTCCCTCTGAATTGCTGGTGAACCATCTGAGACACTGAAAATGAATTAGCCAGCTGGAAACTGCACAAGGTAGTGAAAGAGCCAAAATTTTAACTAAACATTTCCAGACCACAAGCCCTCAGTTCTTTAGACGCCTCAAGCTCTTTGTGCAAGAATCTTGTTGGAAGGACCTGGCTGGATGAATCAGCAGAGTTAAAATAGGAGAAATCTGATCTTTAATTTAATGTGATGGTGGAGTTTTGTTTGGTTGTGGTTTTGTTTGTTGTGGGTTTGTGGGTTGTTGGAGTTTTTTTCTTTCTGTGTGACCTCTGACTTGCCTAGGATCAAACGAACTACCACACAATGACAATCACAGAAAACACTTTTCTTCCCAGCCCTAAGCCAGAGCTTGTGATAGCATCTTTTCTCTAGAGGTTTAGGTGGCTTTCTACCTTGGCTCATAATGTTTTGAGCCATAGCAGTGTCCCTTTTCCTCCTATTGTGGCTTCAGAGACAGAGGCCATTCAGAGCATCTCTGGTGCCTGTTCCCAGACCTGGTTGTCCCTGCACTGCCTGGCCAATGATGGTGGCTCTCCTGAATGGTGAGCCTCTCTTTCCAGTTTGTAGAACACACAAGCAAATATCTTCTCATGGCTTGGCAACCTTGTATGGGAATTCTGCAAAATAAGAAAACACTGGGCCGAGAAACTCCGTTACTTGAAGTGTCAAGGAAACTCTCACTGCTTATCAAACACCCTACAGTGTTGGGTTCTGCTATAGAAAACCTCAATTAGCTCTGGCTTTGTCCTCTGATAATACAATAAATATTTGATAGTCATAAGCTGCCTAATGCCAGGCAAGTTTCTCGGGAAGAGACATGATGAAATCAGCTAGCTGTGTGCATATCTCACATCTTTGCAGTGGCATGGAGTCAGGGCCAATCACTTGGGTCTATTTGAGAAATGAATTTGGCAGCTTTGCTGTAGCTCATGGCCAACCAGCAGTTGAACTGAAAAAATCAGTGCTGGGGTTGGCACTGATCTGAAATTTCTGTGTGCGATATATTCATTCCACATGCAAAAGGTCAGCCTTCCCCATTAGATTCAAGAATCTCAGCAGATTATGGATGTTTTTCCATTTTCAATTTTCTCTGCACACAGCTGAAGCAAGAACTGCAGTGTCTCTACTCCATGATGAGAAAAAATATGTAATGTAGAAAGGTTTTCTCTATCAGCAACTAATAAAGAGTTAAAGCAAATAGGAAGGATTTTTAATGAACTCTGACAATGGCTAATACTTTCCACTGGAACAGTTTCCTAGTGATAATGGGATCACACAGACATTTTGTATTTTGTGGTACAGTGCTGGTATTTTATGAGGTTAGTGATGGTAGATGAAATATTTAAGAAAAAAAATGTGTTGAATCAACATATGGAAGTAAACTTTGTGTTTAAAATTGTTATTTCAGCATTTTGGTATGATAAAATATAAGAATGCCATTACTTCAAAGCACGTCTTTTCAGTGCAATTTCCACATAGGCTTTTCAAAAACCATATATTCTGAAACTTCCTGCTCCATAAAAGAGAAGAGAAAATGGCTAAACAAATGCATTTGGACATGTTTTTATTAAAATAACTGTTGAAATAGTACAGTCTTTGTAGCAAGAAAATCCCTCCTCCAAAGGACTATATTTCATAACAAATAACACTCATCAGGGATTTTAGTTGTTGCCCTGCCCATGTCCTAGGAAATTTTTTCTTCACAATGCACAGAAAAAGTAATTTCTTCCATGAAGACTCACTTTCCTGGTCAACATTCAAATAATCTAAGTGACTTAACAAAGAAAAATCTGCTTATTTTAGAGCAGTGCATGATGCATTTGGGGTTGTGGTGTCGCTTTACAAGCCTGCTTTGTGCTTTACTGCTTTGCTCTGTCTGAAATGTATTCAACAGAGGCATAGTTCAAAGTTAGTTAAGCAGTTCTTCCAATAAATATATTTGCAAAATATGTGGGGGNGGGGGTGTTTTTTGTTTGTTTGTTTTGTTTTGTTTTGTTTTGTTTTGTTTTTTAATGCAAAGATGGTGGTCCGGTTAATATTTAAGAATTTGGAGACCTCAGACCCTCCTAATGGAGCTACTTTTATTAATAGTACAAAATCTACTATGCTGCCTGTTCATCTTGTGCAAGAAAAGGAAATCCACTCCAGATATTTTTGTGAAGCTGACACACCTTGGCCCTCCAGAATTATACT
>VWZU01000877.1:46945-64502 GCA_013397095.1 Sterrhoptilus dennistouni
ATTACTCCACAAGACAGACCTCCAGTCAAGCATAATCCATCACAGGGTTAGGTGGGACAGTGAAAACTTATTGCTATTGAGGAGGTTGTTCAACTTGGAAAGATAGAGATCTAATAGGAGGGCTTCTTGAGGATGTCTTACTTACCAGACCAACAGTATGAATCTCAAATTACCTTCTTTTTAAATGCACATGAATGGGACCAAGGTAGCACTGCAACAATTTTCAAAGTAGATCTAGCCCAGACCTAGTCCTGTTTGGAAAGAATCTGGAAGGTTTCTGCAAATTCATCACTGGCTGCTAACAAAGGTAAAGGAGTCCTTACGGCACTGAATGATGCCTTTTATTGTGAGTCTGCCATTTTGCAGTACAGTACAGATGAGAATAAAGCAAAAGCCGTGGAACAGAGAAAACTACGATTCTTCTGAAAACAATGTCCATCCTACTGTGACAGTTGCGCTTTTTCTTTCTGTCACATAGCTTTACTGCTTTTCCTCTAAACCTGGGACTTGCTGAGAAACAATTCTCATGGTTGGCTTGAAGCTCAGGATTCCTGCAGAGCCCAAAGGAACAAAAGTTATGGTCCTACCCACTGGGGGACAATGTTTGGCTTTCTGGACAATAAAATGTAACGTATTTGTTTAGCTTTTCAGACCAAGAGATATTAACTGGTATACTTTTGCATGATATATGTATTTCCCCTAGTAAAGTTTGATCCTTGCTCACTGTACAGACAACTTTCTGAATAACAGCTAAGGGGCATGTACATTTCTACCAGTAGTTTGGTTTATTTTCATTTATGCTGCCTTGTGCTCAGAAGGCCTTTGAGTAGGAACTCCACAGTGAGAAGTCAGCATGCGAGCAAAGAACAGTTTTGCCTCTTTATAGTTCCCATCAGAATCTTGGAAAAGGCACTTTTCTACAGTCCTCTGTTACCTACCCAGTGAATCTTAGGCTTATTGAGGCTTTTCTACCGCCATGCTTGTCATCCATTATTTGCCAAATGTTCCAGATTGAGTTTTGTGGACTGTTTTGGAGAAAGGAACAGATGAGAATGAGAAATACCTGGCTGGGAGTCCTTGCAAAGGAATGAACTCTTCCTTTGTCCTTGCTGAAATGCATATACAGTTAATTCCAGCTAAGGCCTATATAAACCATTTAAATTGCAGAGATATACTGACTTCCTTGAGCTGAAGATCCCAGCCTGTATCCTGTTGGTACATTTTGACATGGCCATAGCCTCACTACATTTTCTGTGCAAATGGAGGCAATTAATAGAAAAACTCTGAAGCATCACTTGAAAGAGAAAGACCGAGATACATAAAGGTATATTCCAATTTGTATCATGCAAAGATCTGACCCAAAGGTATTAACAGTAAATTCTTGCATCATCTGTGAGAAATCCTTGCAGACTATTTGTCTTACCTTTGCAGAGGTTTTGTCTTTAGAGTCATTAGAGATGGGCCTTCTTTCTTTTTTTTTTTCTCTTTTCAGCAAATTTTCTGGAAAATTCATGTTTTGATTGGCCATGTTTTGATTTTCTCAGCAGATTCAGGTGGGACTTGCAAAGGACTTTCAGCTGAAAAAAATGACACAATAGTTTGTGAATACTTAACGTACCTTTTTGAGAAGAAAAAAAAAAATAGATGCATTCTCAAATGCATTTTTAGGCACACAAGCAAAACACAAACTAACTGTTCCACTTTCCCCTGCCAGGGAAAGTGAAAATCAAAGTTCCCAGTGAAGTCCAGTCTTGAACCCTTCTGCAACGTGTGCTCATTTGCCTCCAGCACAGCTCTGCTCACGTTTGACTGGTTATTTTTCCTTTGGCATGGACAAAGTCTTTCAACCAAGCAGGAAGAAAGAATACCAAGGATTTCTACAAAGACTCTATACATCCTAGAAGCTGGACACTGCACATCACACTACCCTTCTAACTGAAACGTATTATTAATTCTTATGAGTATTTCTAGAGCAATCCCACAACTTATATACTTCCATGAACTATCAAACAATAGTGTCATTTCATTAGCTCACTGAACTAGTGGAACTGAAAGAGACCTCAAGCTTCTTTCTTCATCTTCTGCTCACATGCCTCCTAATGCCATGATTCCAAAGAATCGTCTATGCCCAAGTCATGTTGGACAGAAATTGCATCAGACATTTTTCTAGCATCTCAGAGATGGATAATTGACAACCAGGACATTTACTCCTTTGCTGTCCTAACCCTTAGAAAATTTTGTCTCTGACTTTGTTCTTGTTATGGATTGGGGTTCTTTTCTCTTTCCTGTAAACTTTCATCTGTCTAAGGACTATTATCTTTCACTGTATGGGACTAACAATTTTCAGTACAGCATCTCCAGGATTCATAACTATAACATGGAAGTGTGTTGATATCAGCCAGACCCCCAGCACCCACCAAAGCCACTCACTTACTCTCCTCCAGAGCTGGACTGGGAATGAAAAAAAAAAAAATAACTAAGGGTTCATGAGTTGAGATAATGACTGGGAGAGATCATGAATCAAACGCCATCAGGGGCAAAACAGGGTCCACACAGAGATACAAAGTGAATTTATTACTGACAAAATCAGAGCAAGAATAATGAGAAGTAATATAATCCCTTAAAAACACCTTCTCCCTCCTCCCCCCATTCCTTCCCAGCTGTATCTCCTACCCCAGCAGTACAGGGAGACAGGGAATGGGGGTTATGGTCACTTCATCACTCAAGGTTTCTCCCACTGCTCAGGAGGGGGGTGTTTCCCTGCTGCACTGTGGGGTCCCTCCCACAGGAGACAGTTCTCCATTACTTTCTCCAGTGTGAGTTCATCCCATGGGCACAGTCCTCCACAAACTGCTGTAACAGGTCACTCTTCCAGGGGGTGCAGTGCTTGAAGGACAGACTGCTCCAGTGTGGGACCCCCACAGTATCACAAGTCCTACCAGGAAACCAGCTCCAATGTGGGACCNCACAGCCTGCAGGAGAATCTCAGCTCTGGCACCTGGCATACCTCCTCACCCTCCTCTGTGCTGGCTTGGTGTCTGCAAGGTTGTTCCTCTCACATGGTCTCACCCTGCTCTTCTTCAGAAACAATTACGTCTGCATGATAACTTTTTTTCCTTCTTAAATCTGTTATCTGTTAAATCTCTTAACAGAGGCATTACCAGCATTTCTAATTGGCCCAGCCTTGGCCAGCAAAGCATCTGTCTTTGGAGCTACTAAGGATTGGCTCTGCTGGACATGGAGGAAGCTTCCAGCAGCTTCTCGCAGAAGCCCTGTAGCCCCATTGCTAGCAAAACAAGGTCATGCATACCAGTACAAACATTTTGATGGATAAGACACTGTCTTTGGAGATGTGATTTTGACATGTAGGTTACACGGGTAGAGGAGTGTTCTAGCCGCATGTATTTAGGCAATTGTGAAGACAAAGTACAGGAGTCTTATTATAATATGCAGAAGTCCTGTTATGAAATATATGGTATCATTTCACTTTTGTGGAAAAATTAATTTAGAAAAATCCACATTTAAAATTTGAGTATATAACACCTGTATCACATTCCATTTTAGCACTGCTGAAAGGGCTGGCCTGTTGTTTCCTGAGATGAAAATATTATGTGCTACTTTGGGAAACTAGATTCTCTGGTCAAGCTCAAACAAAATGTTTGCACTCTTGTTCTAGGACAAAAACCAATATCCTGTAATCACTCTGATCACTGCAGGTTTGGGACGTTATTGTTCAGCACCTCAACTGAAAAAACATAGGGCCCTATGCATTATATTCAGACATATTAACACCTCTATAAACTCTTCAGGTTTTAAAAAGTTCAGGAACAAGTAATTTCAATTATGAAAGCTGAAATCATTTTAGTCCTTATTTACAAATGTCTAAAATGTTCTTCAAGAAAAAACTTAACTAAACTTAACCTGTTTTTCCAGAGGAAGATTCACAATGACAGGCTACATTCTTATTTTATTCTGAGTCTTGGCATATGAGGAAAATTTGAATGGCAATTTAGAGGAAACCACTTAAATGACTCCTGAAAGAGAGATTCATATATTTTTAACAGATTTTCTATACACTGAACACTATTTTTCAGGTAACACTGAAACACTATTTTTCCCTCCATAAAGATTTGACTTCATTATACCAAATGCTAAAGACTGTCTCACTAGGCAATCTTACACTTTGAGCTTATTTCCTAAAAAGCGTTTTGATTTCCTAGTAGTACAGCAGGCACCAGAGAAAGATATGCACTGTATTTTTCCTGCACTTATTATTTTCTCTTCCTACTGAAGCTTTCTTTTTGCCTCATTACATTTTTCTTATTGCAAGTTTTGGTCAGAGTCCAGGGGATTGTGGTCAGGTTCTGCAGGGATTTTTTTCCTGGTTCTTTCTCTCCATGCATATTTCATGTGCCCATTACTTTAGGTGCCATAAACACAAATTAAAACCAGCATCATATCTGTCAGAAAGGGCCATATTTCTCTACTCATTCATTATTTATGTTGCATCCTTAAGTGGTGTTCTTGCTTGTTTGTCTCTAATAGAGGATACAAATTATTTCACAGCCTTTGTTCATGACTGAGATTGTGCTGATCAGGAGCTCCATTGAACCTTAAAAGCAACAAGGCTCATCTCTGCTGATAGATAAAGCCATGGACAATGTTTGCTGCCGAACAACCTGTCCCAGGCAGCCACAGAAACCACATTAGCCTTACCTTTCACTTTGTGTCATGGTACAGATGATTTCTGTGCTTTTGACCCATTTGAGCATCAAGTATTTAACCTCTGCACCTAGAATGGACTATGAACTTACATGGTGCATAACCAACCTCCAAATCTGAGTAAATAAAGATATCTCCTTTGTCACTGTGTCTGGTCTGGTGAACTTCACCTTCTTCTCACGGGCAAGTTCATTTAAAAATCCATTTGATTTCCCTCTTCTGCTGCTTCGATAAGGACATCTCCAGGTTCTCTCTAACCTCTAACTTTTACAAAGCTTCCTATTAATTCCTGTATTTACACATGGTCAGATTTGACTTACATTTTCTTTTTTGATGCCAGCATTATTACTCTCTGATCACATAGCTCTTTTCACCACAGTGGGTTACTAAGCAATGTATCTTCAGGGAACAGCTGCAGAGTTTCAGACATTTCATTTTGTTATGCAAAAAAAGGGTCTGTAAAGCTAAAGGAGAGGTCACTACACTCATCTTGACTACTGGTCATCTGAGGCCTGCAAAAATCATGACACTAAAGTTGCATTTTCCTAGGCAAATGGAGGGAGTTTGTTTCCTACAATCAAAGCCTCTGCTTTTCACATTTTTGATCTGTTCCACATGAAGACAAAAACCACACATTCCCTTTAAAAGAAGAGAAATTAGCTTCTCTGCATGTCAGGTGAATGATGACTGAAGCACTGAAAAGAACATCTAATGCTATGAAATTCATAATAAAATTGTGCGACTTGACCGCACTGCATTAATTCTACTTTATTTGAGTAGATTAGAGTGGTCAGTAGGTCTGCGTTATCATGTGCTGGAGGATCATCAGCGAGCCCATCCTAAAGAGGTTCTAGAGGACTCCCAGTAGAGTTACCAGGACAGTTAATAGGACTCCCTGTTACCAGAAGAGTCTGTCAGAACACTACATAAATGCAAGATTCCCATTACAGAAGGCACAGGGCATTTGAAGGACACTTTATTTCCCCCTCAACACCTGTGGTGCTATGGAGCTCTTGTTGAAGGAGAGGCAACAGGTCAGGTCTAGTCCACTCAATCCTCATAACTTCATGAATCCCAAAAGGACCAGAGGTTCATTTGAGAGTAATCTGTGGTTTCTAATGCTGTCACTCACAGCTAACCTTGCAATGAACCTGACTTTCAGCACCAGTTCTGCTGTTCTCCTGCGGAGATGAAGGACAGTCAATAAATGCCTTAGCAATGGATGTTTGGTGTAAGCTGGTGTGTTTCCTTACTTTCAACATGTCCCAGCTAGGAGTGGGGAAGATACAGCATTTCCCTTATAGGAGTACAGCCTGCTTAGGAAGAAAGAAGGAGAAAGGAAAGGAAAGAAGGAAAAAGGAAGGAGAAAGAAAGGGGAGGAGGGAAAGCAAGAAATAGGGCCAGTCCATGAAGGTCAGTGCTTTCCCAGGCAAAAATTAAATACCAAGTACAACCCCAAGACTTAATAATTGTTTTCCTTCTGCCATATATCCTTACTCTCAAGGGACTCTTGATAACAGAGATAACTGTTCCTACAATACTTACGAATATTTTCACCCATTTCCAGAAATTTCTTACCTCACTTTCTTTTTAGGGAGTCCTTTAGACAGCAACGAAAACTCTAAGAGGAGCAGAGCTCTATCAGAGTAAAGGAACAGTATTTAAAATTAATTAAGAAAACAATATTAGGCAAGTTATGAGCCCTGGGCTGTGCAGAGACATCACTCTCTCTCTGTGTCTTCTGCAGGCAGCAGCACAGCACAGGCAGCAGTGCTGCTGACAGGGCAGGAGAGCACTGCCACCAAGTGCAAACCCAGGTCCTCCGCATCCTCGTGCCAGGAAAACAGCTTTTAAAAGCCCCTATTCACACTCTTTCTTCAGTCCCTCACCTTAATAAACTGTCACAAGTTTCATAGCTGGTCATATTGGTGCTTTTTTTATTTTGCAGGCTGTAATTACTCCATCATTTCATAATTTTTACTCTGTGAACTATTATCTCAGCCTGTTCTTTCACACCTTCTTTTCAATCATCAGTTTTTTAAAGTAACTCTGTATCGACAAAAACTGTTAATATCATTGACCTTTTAAAGAGCTTGTTATATTAACTGTGTGATGGCAGGGCAGGGAGCAATCTGCAAAGCGCAGAAATAAGAAATCTCCCAGCTGCACTGAGAAGAAACGGTAGAACATGGCTTCAAGATTTAGAAGACAAGATTAGGTCCTTCCTACATGGGGAATATGGCTTCAAGACTTAGAGAACAAAATTAGGTCCTGGCTATGTGGAGATGCTGAGTAAAGGTAAGCTGAGCTAATTTAAGGTGTAGATTTAAATTGGATCAGACAAACCACATTATACTGCAAAGAGAATTAAAAGAAACTGAATTAAGGCCTATTTTAAATTTTTTTTAAAGTTGCCTGAGTGAGGTAATGCAATTTTACCAATACATTTAAAATAAAATTTTATTAACTTTCCCGCAAGTCCTGTCCAGGCACAGACCAGCTCCAGATCACAATGCAAATGTAAACAGAAGCGGCTGGAAAATGGCGATATTCCCTCCTGTCGTGCTCTCCAGCACTGCTTTTCTGAAATTAATTTTGTTCTGCTCCACATCTGTGTCAGAGAAAGCAGCCTGGCTCCTGCTTCCACGATCTGAATGCAAGGTAAATATGCCATGACTCTGTCTCTAGTTCAGCCACCTGCAGGATGAGGAGACTACTTTTCTTTAGAAAGAGTAAATTATGAAGAAAACATTTATTAAATACTCTTGTCTGTTCAGCACTAAGAGATACAATAATAAACAGAAAAAAACCACATACTCAGTTGTCTAAGTAAGGAGAGACAGGCCAGTTCTTTTATTTTCCTTTCCTCATTATACAGTTAATAACAATATAAATGTTTCTGCTTAGCTTTTAAATATTTATACTATCAATGAAATCAACAAGATTCCCTATAAATATGAAAAATGGAAAATTTGAGCTCCAGACACTTCTTTTCAGAATCAGACAATATTTAGGGTTTCCAGCTTGACTCTGCTCCATCACAGTCTTCAAAATCAGTTTGTACCTTGTTCTGTCCTCTGGATGCCAGCGAAATTGTTCACAATTGCCATGAACAATACACTTAGCAAGGCCAATAAGCAGTTCCTTCCCTGGCTCAGTTTCACATCACAGTTAAAGGTTAAGGAAATAAAATAAAGGAAATGTTAAAAGCTATTACTAAAATATTGCATTTTATTCCCAGCTTCATAAGAGTAGAGTGGACAGTGATGCCATATCATCTCTTTCTTGATGATTGGTTGTATTAAGTCATACTGCTACCTACTTTTAATAACTATATTCCCACTAGCATTCTTCGTAATTTACATATTACATCAATGAAAATAAAAGTTCTGAAAAAACTTTCTCTGCTTCTTCCTTCAATTTTCCTGCCCAGCCTTGGGGAAAAAAAGGTAGGCTAGAAAAATCACTGAGAACACAGAAAGCCAGCCAACAAATCCCTTGCTTATTGAGAAACAAGTGGCCTGGATAAGTGGTTACATACCAAAATGGGCAAGGCAGGAAGTTTCTCATAGTCTTACTCTGTCATGGCTGCATGTGAGTCTGCCATGCACAATATTTGCTGAGCATCTGTGCCTCACTCAGAGCCTGTAAACCATGGCACCAGCCTATTGTGGAGACCCTGCCATGGATCACAACCCAGTTCTGTCTTGTGTGCTTGATGAGAAGAACCGAGGTCAGGCAAGGGACAGTGCTGCTGGAGGCAGCTGGGGCTGAGAAGGCATAATGGAGAAAGCTGGTTTGGGTCTTTAGATGCCCTTTCCTGTAGAAATTTTTCCGTGGATGGCAGGGACAAGGAACTTTGCAGACCTGAGATGTTCTGGAAACACGTGGCTTTATTATTACAAGGGTCATGGGTAAAAAGGGCCTGCTTTCAGCCACCAGCCTTGGCTGAAGCAAAGCCCTAAAGAGAGAATGGGGAGAGAGAGAGCGATAGAAGAGAGCTAGGGGGTAAAAACGGGGTAGGAGCAGGGGAAAAATGTGGGGAGAAAACAGGAGCAAGTGAGGTGAGAGAGAGGAGAGGAGATGGGCGAAGAGAGGTAAGGGAAGAAGGGTGAGAGGGGCAGAGAAGAGGGTAGGAGACCCAGGAGAGGAGAGAGGTAAGGGCAAAAGGTAGGAGAGCCAGGACAAGAGAGGAGAAGAGAGCGATCACTTTGTTACAATACATTATATCTCTTTTTGTGTTGAATATTATAATTTACAGTGACCAACTGGCATGTGATACAAAACCTACAAACTTTGCATGCAGCCTATAAGAACTACTACATTACCATGTCATTTTATATTCTAAACTCTATAGACTTCTTTCTTATGCACTTGTTCCCTGATGCCTCTGCCAAGGTGGAAAGGCAACATTCTTGTCTTTTGTTTTCCTGTTTTCAGCTAATCACTGTCTTCCTGCCTGCCATGCTCACATCTCAAAACTGGCTTTCATTTCTATTTCACTCAGGTTTTACATCTACAGTATTACTTACCATGCAGTCATATTCATAAGTCCTTCCTGTCCCATCTTTCCTAACACTTTCCCAGGGAGAGATTGGAAAGGTAAAATAGCCTGAATGTTATTTTCAGAGAAAGACATGTGCACCCAAGGCAGGTGCTTTCAGGTCAAGTCATCCAAAGGGTTTTCAAATCTAGCCAGGATCTTCAAGGTGGGAGCTGCAAATAAGAACAGGAAGAGATGGACGGTGACTGATCTTAAAACACTTTCAGAATAAACCTTGGCTGGATTTTGACACTAAGCTTTTCGGTGCTGTGAAGTGAAGGAGCCTAGCCAGACAGACAAGCTGAAGACATGGTATTCCCAAGCAGATGGCAAAGCACAACAACCTTGCAGTGGGAAAGTGGGAGTAAAGGACCCCTCCCGAATGTGAGGTCAATGGCTGGGCAGTCCTTCCAGGACAATACTTCCAGATGTCAACTTTTGGGAAGCAAAATACAGTGAAGAACAGTGTGCAGCTGCAGGGAAATACCAAGAACTTGTTTTAGTACAAAATTAATGAAGTCAGGGAAAAGATGCTGATTAAATCTATTTTTTAACATATTGCAAGGCTGAAAAATAATGCAGTAGTAAAGCAAAGACAAAGAGAAAGCCAGCTCATACAGGACATTTACATTAGGTGGGATAAGCCCTTACAAATGTGCAGTAGGAATTAATTGCACTATGGCAGAGATGGACTAGACGACTTACTGTAACAGCTCTGGAGGTAGCTATCAGCCAGAATAAGTAATCTTGAAAACGTAGCAAGGAAGCTTAGTGTTGCAAAGATTCACAGCAGAAATGGCACAGTTCTTCTGCATGACAATAAGGAAAAGCACAAAGGGGTTAATTAAGGACATAGGGTTGGTTTTGCATTTTAATTTCATTATTTTTGTCGGGTTATATTATAACTTAAACATTCATAAGAGGTATGGCAATTTTGTTGACTGCAAAATTTGTAGCCATTTTATTTTTGCCTTTCATTTTCTCCTAAGTAGGAGGGGGGAAATATCTTATGACAGATTATTAAATTATAAGTGGCTGATGCAGCTTGGCAATAAGCCCTTTTATAGGGACCAATGTTGAAAATAAGTCTGTTTAGTGTGCGCACTACATGGCTATATCACTATTTCTTTTTCAGGAAATCACCTTTTAAACAAAACCTCAGTCTTTGTATAAGAATGATTTCTTTACCTTAGAGACTTAGAAAGCTCTCAGGGAAATGTATATTTAGGCATTTCCAAAAAGTGACTTATTTACTCTGTTTAATACATTGAATCTGGAGATGCGATGATTCACCTGACAGACATCAGGGTCTCCCCAGGAACTGTTTCATTCTGATAAGCAAATGTGCATTTCATGCCTGCTTACCAGGGAAAAATAACTGTATTTGCACTGTATCTTGTAATGACTCTAATAAGGTGTTTAAACATCACAATCATTTTCAACCCTCCACAAAAAAAAGCTAACAAACACTAAGACAGTCAATATTTTCCCTATACAGTGGGATATTGGGCTATGCTGGGGCTTTGATTCAGGGTTGGTGAGCATTTACATCTTTGAGACATCTGCTGTCTTCAGACAGGCAGTCATTTTGTCTTGGGATTGGAGCAGGCAGTGGAGAGTCTACAAAGAAAATGTGCTTCTTAAAAATGTAATTGAGTCCTCTCTCACTTAGAGTATTCTGACTGAGAGCACACGGCTCCTACTCATGTAGAGGAAAGCAACATTTCTACTAAAACCAGAGTTGTTTATATAGGAAGAATGCTATTCCAGGCTGTCTTTTCAAGGTGGCTTGAAAAAATGATGTGAAGTGCAGTAACTAAAAAGAAGAGAAAAATCAATGTCTTTGTTTAGCATGGGAAGCTAGATCGACCCTACAGCAAGAGCTTATATTTTTCCCAGATGGTTATGTTTCCCCAAAGACAAACCCAGAATTGATTTTTTTTTCCAGTACTCTAGATTTTAGAGAAAGGGAAAAGGACAATATAAGAATTCAGACAAGCCACCTAGATTCTCTTTGTTTCTCTTCATGTGCAAAGGGATACTATCAAGAACAGTTTCCCAGCTGACGACTGTTCATACCATTTAAATTATTGAGATCTACTCAAGCCAGCAGCAAGGTGACTGCCAGTGGTTGGGCATCTCCAGAAGAAATGTCAGGAGTTCCAGAGAATCTGAGTGGATGAATGTGGAGCCTGGTTTCAGAGAAATAGGAGATATTTTGGTGAGTAGCAACGGGGTGGCAATTTGCATAAGAGACTGACAATAATATTGATACTGTCACTTTCTGGAAATGGCAAACCATTTTTAGAATTCTAAGTGAAAACTATTCAATTTTTATTGAGCACATGATGAGATATTCAGTGCAGAGGCTGGAAACTAAAAGCTGCAGGAGAATCAGAGGAGTACAAGGAGACAGAATCAAACCCAAAAAGCTAAGTTAATACACAAAGGACACATTGCTATCAGATTTTCAACTCAACAAGGCTTCTATTTTGGGACTGCAGAAGGGAGAATTTCACACATTGGGTAAACAGAGGCACTGGTATGGGAAAAGCCAGATTTTCAAATTGTGTTGAAACACAATGAAAAGGGGATAAAATAAAATGCTATGGTGCCCTTGGTTTTACGACTACAATAGGTGCAAGCTTTTCTCTGCAAGAGGTACTCTGAATTACTCAGCTCATACAGGTTTAAATGTCCTTCCATTCCAGTGCACCTTCTCTCTTTCTTTTCTTCCTCTTCCTCAATCTCAGTACAGTCCACCAACTCATGACAGTGTGGATGTCTTCTTTCAAACTTCTCAGTGTTGGGGGTTCCAGTTTTGCCACCATAGTAATAATGAATGTCCAAACACCAAATGTGAACAAGAGTCCCTACAATAAGTTATGTTCTTCAGTCATGTAATCATAGTATTTTGCTCTTATAAAACATAATGTTTTTCATTCAAAGACCTCTGAGCTTCTAATAGATTATTTAAGTCACAGAATGTTCTTGTGATCTAGGAAAGTATTGAAATGGGTGAGTAAACTAGTACAGATGAGTAAAGTCATTAGTCAGGATGACTAACAGATGAGAAATGTACTAATAAAGGGTAATTGCGGTAAAAGAAAATGAGCTAGAAACAGGTTAGAAGAGCAATTTTTAGAGAATAGTTCTGAACACCTACACTCTCACTTTTTTTGAAACAAAAGCGTGTATGTGGCATAGGAACACAGTGCTGAATGTACCCCTTGAGCAACAAGCTGAACTGAGTCCACTCACTCACCTACATGGACAACCATAGAAAATGGGCTTAGCCTAAGAGTCCCTACAGACCATAAAATACTCACCACTCATCTCCAATGTCCATTGTCGTTTTAGATGATACTAGCCCAGAAGTCTGTCCTGAGTGGATCTCACTGTCGCTTGCCTCCAATGGTTGATATGTGATCCCCTTCCTGCATAGATATCTTTACCAAAACTGCATGACCAAGACAACAATGATTCTATTCAGTCATCCCATGCTCAGTTTCCCTGCACTCTACAGCTCACCAGAACCCTCTCCAGAAGTAACAGGAGAGAAGCAGAGAGAGTATCATTTATTTCCCCTGTTGAGTAGTGAGGGTACCAAAGGGCTGATGGATGCAGAGTAATGCTTAGGTAAGATTGACAACTATTTCCTCCTGCTTCATACACATAACCAGCACCCACCTGTTTTCCTCCCACCCAGAGATATTTTTGAAAGCTTCTTCTAGCAAATTTCTGCACCAAAATTAAACCCATATAGCAGTCAGCCTTACTGCCGTGTTCCCACGTCAGCTGTGTGTCATGACAACAGATGATAGAAATGCTGCTATTCAGGCTTCAGGGTACGTGTTTCTTCTTCTTCTTCTTCTTCTTCTTCTTCTTCTTCTTCTTCTTCTTCTTCTTCTTCTTCTTCTTCTTCTTCTTCTTTTTCTTCTTCTTTTTCTTCTTCTTCTTCTTCTTTCTTCTTCTTCTTCTTCTTTTCTTTTTTCTTTTCTTTTTTTATAGCTTTCTTCTTCTTTTTTTTTTCTTTTTTTTATAGCTTTAAAAAGAGCTCTGAACAAAAGTGCTTGCACCATGATGCAGCTCTGAGATAAAGCACACAGGGCAGGTATATCTGCCCACATGCCAACAGGCAAAAATAAGTAGAGTGGGTGAGGTTTCCTGTGGCACTGTGGGGGCTGAGAGAGAAACACTTTGAGGAGAAAAGGAGATGACAAAATAAGGGAAAATGGAGAGACAGAAGCAGAAGTGCTTCCCTGCACCCCTCCCCTGTGGGCCTTCAGCAGTGGAGCAATTCTGTGCACCACACATGGATGTCCCTGTACTGCCCCATGTCCTAAAACTGGTCAAATCTCCCTGCTTTGGGATGCTTCTTGGCAGACTCCAGCCTGATTCTCCAGAACGGGCCCTGTTTGTCTAAGCCTGGTCTGCAGTGCAGGAAGGGAGTTTTGAATTTCCAGGCAGGAAAATCTTGCTCTGCAAATATCATCTGACTTATTCCATGGGAGTAAAGCACTAACAAATGAAAGCCTCCTCACACAAAACAGTGTTATTCCCACAAGACACAATTTCTCCCAGGTCAGACACACAGCTATACTCCTTTCTACTCAAGAACTCAATATTTGTTTATATGACCTTGGTTTTGGTCGTGACTTTTTTGTTTGATTTTGGTTTGATTTGGGTTTTTTTTTATGCACTGCTAAATCGTCAAGGAAAAGAAATGAACCTAGTAAAAGCATGGTCCCAGTTACTTTAGGATCAGGCTATGCAAGGGCAGTCAGAAGCTGGTAGAGGAGGGCTTTCCAGCTGGAACTGCTGCCGTTCACAGCTAATACTTCAGTAATCGTCACATTTGTTTCTGTTTCACAGCATCATAAAAGACAGCAAGCAACTCCTGAGCCAAGCAAGTATTTAAATATGTCTTTCAGACCTTTCCCATTTAGAAAATCGCTTGTGTCTGTGTTTGATACCAAGGGCTGCTTCTGAATATAAATGCTTCCCTGAATCAGGGCTACACAAGTATCAGAAGCTTAGATCAAGGAGCTGATCTGTCTAAATCAGACATTAGAGGCATGATGAAATGCTGCAGATCTTCCCTTTAATGAAACTTAGTTTATGAAAACCCTTTAATAAAGCTGCAGTGAGTATATTTACATTCCCAGAAGAGAAGAGCTCTCTCTCGAAATGAAAAAAATTACCACAATTAATAAGACACTGATATTCTTCATAATGCCAGTAGATTGCAAGTTTTTGTTGAGCTGTTCATCATTTTGAATTTCCATGCATCTCTTTATTCCACAATCACATCTACACCCACTGGGGCACTTTAGGGACTAAAATTCATTGCTGCGTATTAAAAATAGCAAATGAATCTCATTATTTCTTTTGTACCTCCTCAGTTTATTCAGCATACAAAAGACAAAATCAATAGCATCCTGCCTGAGGAATAGCGTTATTTTTGGGGTTTTTTTTAATACTGCTGCTGATTTTTGGCTTTACTCTTGAAGCTGTGATGTGCTGAACCAATATATTTTTGCTCTATGAGATTTCAAATGATCTGCATTTTGCTGTGCTAATCCTGGATGTTTAATATCAAGAAAAATAGTATTTATATCCCATTCATCTCTTTCTCCAGCATCACCTGTGTATCTGCATGTTCATTTTCCATTGCCAAGAGTCTGAATATTCAGAAATATTCAGAAATTAGCTTCTCAGGGGTGCAGATCCAAGTAAGCACTTACAACTAAGCTTATGTATAATTTAAGACAAATTTGGGCTTGAGGAGCTGAGGTGCACCCTTGAGCTGTGAGAGACATAATAGGATAAGGGACAAAATGGATGTTCCTATGGGGTCTACCTTTTGGGGACAGCTTGGACTGTAGATCTGGGTAGAATTCTGGAATTGGTTTGCTTCTTGTTTTAGAAAAGAAATGTGATGTTTCCTTTCCTTCCATCTTTCAGCACTTCCACAGTTGCCCACTGTTTTCAAATAGTTGTAAGTGGAAGAAAATTATCCAAGGAAACAGTATCTTTAACACCTAAGGATGTGTGTCATCCAGGTGACCTGTATATGTCTAGATTTTTTTCCCCCAGTTCATTCCTTATTGCATTTACTGGGTTTTTTTAATGGACTTTGCATTTTTTTTTCAGATGAAAGCAAAGCAAGTTCAGTGTTTCAACCATGCCAAGTCTTTTTTAATATTATCTCCCTCCCAATTTATTAACAGATGCACTTCGTACCAATAATTCTCTTTCCCTGACATAATGAGAAAATCTTTCTATTTGTTCTCATATATCTGAGAGAGGCAATCCACTTAGCCCTGTCTTCTTTTCTCTGAAATCATCAGGTGCATAATTACTCTATATACATGGATTTCTGTATTGCCCCAAACCATTCACTTGTTCAGGTTATTTGATTTTTTTATTCTTGATCCTGATACACAGACTCGATACTTTCAACTTTATGACAAAACTCTTTCTAGTGTAACTTTTTGGATATGTTTTACTATTCTCTTTAGTTTTAAAGCAGAACAGAAAACACAAAATAAATTACGCATTTTCCTTCTTTCACCATTTCTTCTGGGACTTTTCCCTGAAATGTGAACTGACTTTTCCAGTAAAGTAAAGCAGATGTTGTGCAACAGTTTTCACAACTGTATGTCCCTGACAAGCTATATACAGATGTGTCCTGTGCAGCAACCATTGTATTAATATCTTTACATATAATGAGCTGCAATAAAATTAATATGAATATGTACCCCAGTAAACTAATTTTCTTTCTGTTTGGGAAAAAAATAACTTCTCTTTGTATTTCCATATATATATTTGTCCCCTTGGTAAATTGATTACAAGGAAACTATATGCATACTTACAGTGATGTGAATTTGTGATAGAATTTGCAGATATTTTAGTTTCATTTCTTTGACTTCTGCCTAATTTATGACTCAGGTAGCTACATGATGTGTGTAAACTCTGACTAAATGTTTACAAATTGGGAAAAAATTGAGGTCTGATATGAACATATATTAAATTTATCTTGAATGCACCTCAAATGCACTAACTGATTTCATCTCAACCAATGTACCCCAAGAGGAGTCATCCTTGAAAGACATCTTGACTTTTTTTTCCTTTAGAAAATACAATCATTATCAGTTTGCTTCTGTTTCCTTTTTCCTTTCACTGAGGCAATGCTTGTTCACTCTATAAAATGGAACCAAACAATGCTATTATGTGAGTCATCAGAAAAGAGCAGCAGCAGTCCTACATGGTTGTTGATGGTGATCAGTCTGAATTCTTACTGCCCCCCTGCCAATCCCTTGGAAACTTTGGCATTTGGAGGATAACTGGGATTTACTTTTTGGGGTAACTTGGTGCCTTGCTGCCCAGAAGACAATAAGCAAAACCAGCTTTACCTGGGAACTAGGTTTGCATTTCCAAAACATTGCTAGTCTAACACTGCAGATTTTCCTTAGCTGACTACAAAACATCAAACGTTAGTAAGGAAAAGTGGAGATAGCTGCCTTGTAAGTATAATACAGGATGCATCCCTAACTAGTCTAGAATACACCTAATTTTGCTAGATGTTAAGAGATGTCAGGCTGCCACATCAAAATGTCACATCAATCCACGTGCCATCAAACAGTAAAAGTAGCCTTCCTGCTTTTATCTCACTATGAAAAGGAAAAAAGAGCAGATATACGTGGCAGTAATTCTTACAACTATGGGTTTGGGTTTTTTAAATGAATAATAGCATACTATGAGAGCAACAGTAGGAAAAGAGAAGAAGAAAATTTAGTGTCTGAGATTTTACTACACAGAAAATTTCTTCTTATTTCTCTGTAACATTTCTAACACTTCCATCTGAATTAGAACCTCATAATCTTGTGCAGTTGGACATCTGACAGCAGTTGGAGTAAAAGGATTTTGAGGCACACACACATCATCAACACGTACATAAAAAATTGCAAGGCCTAAACAAATCCAAACAATACACGGAAATTACTGAAATTAAAAAGGATTGAGGAATATTTTCTCCTTCTCGAATCAAATGTCAGTGTGAAAGAAATTCAGCAGACCTCTGCAGCTTATACTACAAAAAAAATTGTCATCCATGGATGTGTTCTGCAGATTCTACTAGTCAGCAGTAAAGATTTGTTTGCTCTGTATTAAAACAGAGAGAATGGGGAATCACAATACTGAAGCACCAGTTTTAGGTTCCCAAACGGAAATTAAACACAGCAGTAGAGGCGAATGAACAATATTTAACGCACCTAACCGAGCAATTGG
>VWZU01000881.1:1847-11847 GCA_013397095.1 Sterrhoptilus dennistouni
CACTTGTGCGGGCGGTCGCTGGCGTGGGTGCGGCGATGCTGCAGCAGGTGCGAGCTCTGGCTGTAGGTCTCCCCGCACTCGGGGCAGCCGAAGGGCCGCTCGCCCGTGTGGACGCGCCGGTGCCGCTCCAGGTGCGACGCCCAGGGGAAGCTCTTCCCGCAGTCGGCGCAGCCGAACGGCCGCTCCCGGGCTGGGCCCTTTCCACGCAGGGGTTTGACACGGCCGAGTTTGGGGAGCACGGTGGGTTTGGGGTTCCCGGGAAGAACGGCTTTGTCTGGGCGCTTCGCTTTGCGCCTGTTGGAGCCCAGGGGCTTCTCCCTCTCCAGGCTGTGGGATGAGTGTGGCCCGAGCCCAGCACTGCTCTCCGATGCTCCGTTCTCCGCTGCTTTTTCACTCACCAGCCCCTGAGCTGCTGGGAAAGGGGAGAAGCAGGATTTAAAACAATGGAGTAGCAACAGGATTCTCCTTAAAATTTTCACCTTTTCACTCCCCATCCCCTGAGCTTCTGGGAAACAGGAGAAGGAGGAAAAGGAAGGGCATGGCGCTGACTGGAGCAGGGGTAAGATTTAAAACAACAGAGCAATAACAGGATTCCTCTTAAAAATCTTCTTCTCCCAGAGAGGAGGAAGAGGGATACAAAAAGGACCTGATCCCAGTCTGAACTGGAAATGTGGAGATGCCAAGGGCACTCCACTGCCAATATTTTCAATTTAAATTAGGAAAGATCAGTAACATCTTCCTGAAGAAAAAGAATTAAAGAGAGGGCTGGGGCTTGGGGAAATCTTGCCCAGATCCCTCCACCCCTCTTGCCAAACTGCTTCGCTTGGAGTAAGGAAAGGATAGGGGGATATACAACAAGGAAAGAGAGATTTCTGGGGTGTCCTTACCCAGGGACATGAGGGTCTCGTAGCTCTCGTGCATCACGTCGAGGTACAGGGCCTTCTGCCGCGGATCCAGCAGCACCCACGGCTCCATGGCCGGAGGGACAACGCAGATTCCTCCCTCGGGGCTCCCCGAAACCTCCTGCATGGAGGAGAAATCCCTTGAAATCCAGGAATTCCCCCCCCCACAGCGCTTCCTGCTCGAGATTCGATGCTGTTCCTGCGGTCACTTGGAGGAATGTGGTGTTTTCACCTCCAGGACTAATCCTGAGCATCCTCAGAGGAACAGCGGGGCAGGAGGGTCGCTGCTCTCCCCCCTCGCCTTTCGGGCAGACCCCATCCCACAGCAATCCCTGTCTCCCTCCCGGTTCCCGCACTCCCCGCGCCGGGGGAATCAGCGATGGGGCCCTGGGTGTATCATCCCCATCCCTGCGGAGCCCAGCGCTCCCTCTCCATCCTTCCCCTCCCTTGTCCTCTCCCCAAAGGAGCCGCTGCCGCCGGGAACGCGCCCCCTGCCCTCCCCAGCCCCGCTGGGAGCCGAACCACGTCCCTGCTCCTCTCTCGCCCCGTTACCTGCCGCCCCCGCGCCCGGAGCCGCTTCCAGGGGGCTTTTCCTCGGGAGAAGCGCCCCGCGTTCCCTCGCCGAGGCTCCCCGGGCGGGGAGGGGGCGACGCCCGCAGCCCCCCGGCAGCCCCAGGCCCGCAAAGCTCCTCCAGCAGGACACAAAGGAGGCGATGCCGAGCCCGGCCGCGCTCCGGAAGCCCGAGCGGTATCCGGGAGATGCCGAGGAGCAGCTGCGCTTACCCGGAGCCCTCTAGAGGTAAAGCCGATGGCAGAGCCGCCCCCAAACCCCGCACAGACCCTTGGGGACCCTGGGAACAGCCGGGACTGTCCCCGCTCCCTGCTCCTGCTCTGTGGGGATTCACGAGAGTAAGACAGACTTAATTAGCATCTCTAGTCTGGTGGCTGGGATGCTTTGGAAAGAACAAACAGAACTGTGAGCTCATGAGAAGACGGGATTAGAAATCTGCTCAAGAGAAGAAGAGTCAATCAACCCCCTACACGGATATGTTGAAAAATGTACGAGTTGTTTGTATGATCTTTTAACCTAATTGTTGTAGCAGAAATTATTAACCTTACTGAAATGGTGCATAAATTCTTGGAACACCTGAGTAAAATCGAATTCTGATCATGGTCAGTCTCCCCGTCCCTCCTTCAATGGCCGATGCTGCTCTGCCCCCGCGGGTGGTACCCGGAGGGTTTGAGGAGCCTCCCGGGAGCTCCGCCGGGGAAATTGGGACAGCAGGAGGGAGCAGGGATGGATGGAGTGTTGGGAGTGTGGGAGGGTTCCCCTGGGATCCCGCCGAGATGAGAGAGGGGACACTCGGCTGGGTCCCAGTCAGCAGCAGGCGGGAGGAAATTCGTGTTTTCCCACCTGGGAGATGGTGTTTTCCAGGGAAAATAAGTGGGGGTTCTCCCCTCAAAAATCCAGGTGAGCAGCTTATAACAACCCCTCTGGACTTCCCCCATCAGCTCCTCATCCTTCCCACGAAGAGAGCCCCAAGTTTTGCCTCGGAATTCCGCGAGTACACGCCAAGAGGTGTATCCCGGGAATCCTCTGGGCGAGCAGGAAGTGAAGGACAATAAAAGGCTGCGAAATGGCATCTTTCCTCAACAGGACCTGCCCGCACCTCTCCAACCTGTGCCTGCCGGCCCAGAGACTCATTAGGGCTAATTACCTCATTAATAAATCCGCACGGGGTTTTCCCTCCCTGTGCTTTACATACGCGGCCTTTTTTCATCTCCACAGGGAAACGCTCCCAGGTGGACAAACTCCTCCATTCCAGGTGGTCTCTGACACATGGATGATGCCCCACACAACACGTGGAGTGAAATCCCACTTTTTCCCCACTCCTTCCATTGCGAAAAGTCAACCTTAAAATCACAAAACAGCAATTTGGAAGGAAATAACCATCTCCTCTCCCACCGCCCGATCTCCTGCCTCGTGATGCAACTGGTGTCGGGCAGAAACTCACCTTCCCGTAACCTTCAGGAAATCAGCAGATGGGAGCAGAAAGATGGGAGTGACAACTTTTGCAACAGGTGGATTGCTGATGCCTGGAAAATAAATCCCTGTCATTGTGGTTGATCACAAAACTTGTTGGGACACGCGTTAAGCCAGGTCCATTAATCAGGACAGTGTGAAGCCACCTGCCTTCACTCCAAACTCTCTGCTGTTCCTGGGAATGTGTATCCCAGCCAGTTTCATTGTGCAATTCCCAAATCCCTCAGGATTTGTTATTCCATGTGGAGAAAATGTGTGGTTTTGGGAGTTCAGCATTGGCACCCCACAGGGGAACGACCAGCGCACCACAAATCATGGAACATAAAACTAGACACAAACAAAGGAGGTTTTTTGCTCAAAAAAAAAAAAAAAAATTGGATACTTTTACCTTTTTCCAATTGAGCACGTGGATTTTCTTAAATGCTGACCTGCTCCAAAGATGAAAACAAAAAAAAAAAAAAAATTAAAAAAAACCTTCAGTCCTTCAGTTTTTCTTAGAAGGAAACTTTCCAAGGGTGTTTGTCACCCAATTTTAACCAGGAGTCGTCCCTGCCATCGTGAGCTCACGGCTACAAGACACATCCAGGGCCCCAAAAACATCCTATGACTCATAGGATTGTCCCATTCCATTGTGAAATTCCCCACCCCGGGGGATGTACCCCCCGAATCTGACCACGGATAATCTCAAGGTCTCGGTTCTGGGACACCATCAACACTGTGGATGGATCCAGAGCAGGGGCAGGAGTTCCACAGGGCCGCCAGTTCAGACTGATCACTTCAACTGCACGGAAACTACTCCTTGATCAGCCTGTGGCCACCACCCTGACTCACGGGGGCCAGGCTGTACTGACTTTGTGGTTTTAAGCCATTTTTCTGTATTCATTGCATTTATTGTAATTTTTCTATTAAATTGTAACTATGACTTAAAATCTCTCAAAGGTATTTGTGTGGGGATAATCTCCCCTGCTGGTTTACCTTTGGGAATCCTGCAGGAACCACAGAAACACCCCCCACACTTGACCAAAAAAGCAAAATTCTGGGCAAAACCCACATTTGTGGCTTCTCCTGAGGGGATCCCTTAAACACAGCACCACAAGCCCCCAGTTTCCATGTCACAATTCCAGCTAAACCAGGAGATTCCATAAATGGAATCCTCAAAGACCCTGGACATGACTCTCCAAAATTCTACCTAAATTTTGTTGGACTAAATGTTCCTCCATCCTGAGATATTGTGGGATCATATTTAGGGAAACCCCACAGTTTTGTGGTGATTGAACAGGATAAAGCCCGGGGAGGGTTTTGGCTCTGAGCAGGAGACTTGGGCTCTCCATCCAAGAGTGAAGAGATGGTTCCTCAGGTGAGTTTATGATGTTTTGGCAAATCCAGGGTCTCCATTCTGGAAAAAATGTTTGTCTCAGTTCTAGAAAAAGACCCAATTTTTGCCATTTCAGCAAAGTTCTGGATGATCTTTAAGGTCTCCTTCCCGCTCAAACAATTCTTCATCCCCTCTGTTCTAAGGGATGCAAGATCAAGCCAAAATTGTCAACACCCAAGAGCATCCAGTAGATGAATTTTCCTGGAAATGCTCATTTTCATCCCTGAAATTGTATGCTGAATGCTAGCTCAAGGTCTCTCCGGTTCAGAAGGATCCCCATGATGGTTATTTAGCTTTCAGCAGGCTTTGTGCAACACCAGGAAAAAAATCCTGGTCTCATTGTCCCCTTCTGGGAAATTGCTGCTTTTGGTGGAGCAGGGTGCGGTCACCAGGTTGGGGTAAACATGGAACATCCCAAAACATGCAGTGGACTGGTGGCTTTACTCCAGTGAGTGAAGGGAAAAAAAAAAAACCACCAGCAGAGGAACTGACTCTGCTCAATTGCTGGTTCCCCTCCTAATGACAAATCCCCACTTCACTCCCTTCCGGGCTGCACTGATTGGCAGAGGGTGTTTTGGAAGCATCAGGTTCCTTTTTTTTTTCCCCCTAAGCCAGGGTATAAAATGAATTACAATCTCAGCAGAGGATTCATCTTCCTCCTGGAGCGATGACTGGAACTGGTGAGTGACTCCTCCCCACAGCCCTGAGCTCTCAGTGGGTTTTTTTTCCTGGTTTTCTTTCATCATTGATGTCTGGGTTTGGTGTTTTGGTTCCATCTCTTTGCCACGTCCCAAGAGCGCGGCCACAAACCTCCCTTTTTCCAGCTGGACCATTCCATGGTCACCTGGAGCTCCAGACACGGTGGGCAGGGGGAGATGTCCCTTCAAATCTGGGGCATGGGATGATCCTGGTTTTTTTGGGAAACACAGACACAAGCTTGGGGTCCCTGAGGCCCATCCCAGAGGACGCCTCCCTTCTCCACATCTCCCCAAAAACCACCTGATGGAAGGTGGAGATCCAGCCGACACCTCCAAGAGCTGGTCCCAGGGATTTGCTCTGATCTCCAAACAGGATCCAACAAATGGTCCATAGGTTTTTTTCCAATCCAACCGCAATAATTCTGTGATCGAGGCAGGTCAATCCAACCTTTTCCCATTGTTATCAGGACAACTGGAGCAGATCGTGTGTATTTTGCATTGATGATTGATGTCTGGATCAGCTCAAGGGGTTGTGGAAACAGCTGCCTCAGGTGTTGCATGATAAAGGCTCCCAGGTGGATTCCTGGAAGATCCACCCCAGATCTGCAACAGATCTGGGACTGCGCCAGAAAAAAAAAAAAAACCAAACCCAAACAATTCCCAGGGGTTGTCCAGCAGTGAGAATTACCCAAAGTAGGGTTTCCAAAGCTTTTTGTTTTTTGTTTTTTTTCCTGGAAGAAAATTGGCAGCACTTGGGAGAAGGAAAAGAAAATTAAAATTGCTCTTTGGTAATTTTGAAAAACAGAAACCAAAACCAGAAAAATCCCGAGAAGGGGATGGGGAACAAGACGGAGTGTGGTTCTCAGCACAAATTTCCCTTCATTGTGAAAATGTCAAATAACGTTGTGTCTGTTCTGGTGGAAATGGTCATTTTGGGTCTGTTTGCTGCTCCCTGTGGGCATCTCAAAGACACAACAATTTTTAAAGGAGAGAATTTAAAATTGGGAGGGATTTTTAAAAGGGAGGGTTTTTTAAAAGGAAGGGATTTTAAAGGAGGGAATTGTAGAAGAGGGAATTCTAAAGGAGAGTAAAATTCTCTAAAATAAGGTAGAAAAAATTTAATTAGGGAATTTTAAAGAAGATAAATAAAATTTCTCTTCATCTCTCTAATCCATCTGTCTTTGTGTGGAATTTTATCTCCATCTCTCCTGTCTGTGCAAGTCTTCATCAAGTCCATCTGCCCAATCCTGTCTTTTCCCTCCACCCTTCACATAAAAACTCCCAGAATTACCCAAGTATGGGAAAGGCCACTGGGGACAACGAGATGCCTCCATTCTTTGCACATGAGTGACACTAATTACTGTTCTTGGAGGCTTTGGAGCTTATTCTAAGGAGGTCAGAGTCATTTTGGGACTTCATCACAGCAGCTGCACAAACAGAACATGAATATGGAGAAATAAAAAATCATCCATGTGTTGATTTCTCTTAAGAAATGGGAGTCACTGACATCTCTTGACACCTTCCATGATGGACCTGCTGGTGCCAGGGATTTCACAACCGCCGCAGTTTCTCTTTTTAGGTCTTGGTCTTTACCAACATCCTTCTGCCATCAGGAGTGACCTTGAGTGCCAACACCACGTTATTCCTTTCTTTTCTCTTTTTCCCTCCGCAGTCCTCCAGATCCTGCTGCTCGCGGGTCTCCTGAGCGCCAAGCGGTTCCCCTGCTTCCCCGAGTATTGTCTCCATGACCGGGACTACGAGGAGCTGCTGGGGATTGTCCAGGAGGGGCTGGAGCCCGCGGCTCACCCGGCACACGTGGTGGTGGTGGGCGCGGGGATCGGAGGGCTGACGGCGGCCAAACTGCTCCGGGACGCCGGGCACACGGTGGGGAATCCCAAAAGGCTCTCCCGGGCTTGCTTCCCTCCTCTAAAGGCTGGCGAGGGAAAAGGAAAGACAGTGGGTCAACCAGAGTGGTGGAAAAAGGAAGGGAAGGAGATTTGTCTCCAATAATTTTGCCTGACTTTGGTTCCTGTGAATCAAATGAGCCCTTTGCGTTCTGTCTTTAGGGCAGCAGGAATTCCAGGGGTTTCCAAACCATCCCAAGGCGCCTGTGAGTCTCAAAGAGGGTTTGTAAGGCATGGAGGGACAGATGGGTGCTGCTTTCAAAGCCTTGTTTGATCCTGAACCACCATGGGAACCTTCTCACCAGAGCTGGTGCCCAAATGCCACCCAGGAGTTGGGAAATGAGAAACTGCCCCACAGGCAGAGGCGTCTTGGCCAACAGAGAAGGGTTTGGATCAGCAGGTGCTTCCTCTGCCGTCCGAAGGGGATCTGTCCCGCCCTCTGGACCTTGTTTTGGGGGTGTTTCACTTCAAACAAGCCATTTCCCAAACACTTCTGATCTCCACCCAATTTTTTTTTAGGTCACCATTCTGGAAAAGAGCGGCTGGGTCGGGGGCCGGATCCGGACGTTCCGCCCCGAGGGACAGGACTGGTACGTGGAGCTGGGGGCCATGCGCCTGCCGGGCAAGCACAGGTGAGGGCGAGTCCAGGTGTGGGCAGGTGAGGGGCCAGCGAATCACCCCCATCACTCCCCAGGGTTCACCATACGAGCCAAGGGGACAAAACGCTTTGGTGACAGAGCTGGGGGATTGGTTGTTGGCTCTTGGCGCCGTCACTCTGCCCTTTTTCCAGGCTCGTCCGTGAATTCATCCGCCAGTTCAACCTGAAGCTGAATCCCTTCATCCAGAGGGACAACAACACCTGGTACTTCCTGAAGGGTGCTCGGGTCAGGGCTGAGGAGGTGAACAGGAACCCCGATGTCCTGAATTACCCGGTGAAGCCCTCGGAGAAGGGCAAGAGCGCCAGCCAGCTCTACCAGGAGGTGCTGGACAAGGTACGAGACTTTCCCGTGGTGTTCTCTCACCTGAACAATGAGCTGGGGAAGACTTGGTCAGGAGCTGGAGAAGACTTGCCCATGAACCAGGGAAGACTCAGCCCTAAGCTGGGGAAGAACAGGGTCCTCTTGGAGTGAAAAGCAGAGAGGCTCATTCAGAAACAAGGGCAGGTGGTTGCAAAACCCCTCTCTGTCCACAAGAAATCCTTTGGAAGGAGTCCACCAGGACTTGGACGAGCAGAAAATGCCACACCAAGGCACAGCTGCCCAAAACTTGATGTCCAGGAGCTTTAGGGGTTACCAAACCCTGATATCCTGAGAGAATTCTGGGCAGCACTTCGGGAAATGGATCTTTTTCCAGTGAAAATACTAATGTTTCTTCTCCAGGCTCTTAAGAAGTTCCAGACCACTGATTGCAAGAAGTATCTGGCAGAACACGACACCTTCTCCACCAAGGTAATGGCCTTGGGCTCGAAGGCCAATTTAATCCCAGCTCTTGATAATTACCCTACTCTCCCTGCTTTGAGAAGGGTCTCTCTGTGTCACTCCAATGCCATCCTCTGTCACCTTTTGGATGCTTTTCCCCAATAAATGATCCCTTCTACCTAAAAAAATGCTGAGAAAGGGGCCAGCAGAGCTCTAGGGGAGCCCTAACTGGGGTAACAACCTCAGTCTGTGTCTCTTCTCCTGGGATCTACAGGAATATCTGATCAAGGTGGGGGGGCTGAGTCGAGGAGCTGTTGACATGATCGGTGACGTGCTGAATGAGGACTCGGGGTTTTACCTGTCCTTCCTCGCCTCGCTGTGGGACTTTGATGTCTTCTCTGATGAGAGGTGGGTGCTGTCCCCTCAGCCCAACCCTGTTCCCACAACAGGAAACATCACAGTGATTCCAAACAGGAACCACTCATGCCTCGATGAGGCCTCCAAGCTCCACTGGTCTTTCCAGCAGAGCTCAGGTTTTTACACTCCCCTAACCCAGAGTTCTTCCCACACCTCCTGTTTCTCCTCCCTTCCAGATTTGATGAAATCACCGGCGGGTTTGACCAACTGCCCAAAGCCTTCCACAAGGCGCTGCCCGGCGTCGTCCAGTTCAACTGCACCGTGGAGAAGATCATGACCAAGGACAACAAAGTCCGGGTGTTCTACCGCGCTCCGAACACGCTGGCCGCCACCGTGATCACCGCGGACTACGTCCTTGTCACCTCCAGCGCCAAAGCCACCAGGCACATCCACTTCGTGCCGCCGCTGTCCCCCGCCAAGACCCACGCCCTGCGCTCCATCAACTACGCCAGCTCCTCCAAGATAATCCTGGCGTGCTCCGAGAAGTTCTGGGAGAAGGACGGGATCCGCGGGGGGTACTCCATCACCGACCGCCCCTCCCGCTTCATCTACTACCCCAGCCACAACTTCTCCAGCGGGGTGGGCGTCATCCTGGCCTCCTACACCTGGAACAACGACGCCGACTTCTTCCTGCCCCTCACGGACGAGAAGTGCGTGGACGTGGTGCTCCAGGACCTGGCGGACATCCACCAGGTGAGCAAGGAGTACCTGCAGTACACCTGCGACCAGCACGTGATCCAGAAGTGGCAGCTGGACCGGCGCTCCCTGGGGGCTTTCGCCGCCTTCACCCCGTACCAGTTTGTGGATTACTCGCAGGCCCTGTTCGCCCACGAGGGCCGGGTGCACTTTGCCGGGGAGCACACGGCCCAGCCCCACGCCTGGATCGACACCGCCATGAAATCGGCCGTCAGGGCCGCCAGCAACATCCACCACGACAGCGGCGAGGCCCCGGCGCGGGGCTGGGAGGGCTCTGGGGGGCTCACGCAGAGGGGAGAGCTCTGAGCGTGCCTCCAGCCATCTTTCACTGTGAATCTGGCTCTTCTTCCCAAGAAAAATCAGCAGAATTCATCATCAGCGAAAGCGTTAAAGAATTGGGTGTCTTGAAGCAGGACTGAAATAGTTAAACACATCATGGGGAGAGGAGGGAGCACTGAAATAGTAAATAAGAGTTGTAAATACTTACTGGGGGTAGGAGGGAGCACTAAAACAGGCAGTGGGTGCTGCTCCCCTTGTCCACCACTG
>VWZU01001010.1:999-15958 GCA_013397095.1 Sterrhoptilus dennistouni
TGTGTGGTTGTGTTTGTGTGTTTCTTAGTTTTTAAGTGAATTTGGTTGAAAAAAAGGATTGAAATATGCACTCAGATAGAGAAGATTTCATTATTCAGACTGCACCTTACCCACTAAACAGTAAGTTGGGGAAGCTCTCCAAGATCTTTTTTTTCAAGCAGTACATTTATCTCATGGTCAGAGACTGTGCAAGAGGAAGTGTAACCCAGGATTTCACTGATATACCTGAAAACGGACTCATGGAGGTATTCATTCAGTTACTGATCAAACTGTCCCCAAAGTAAATACATGAAGATGACAAGCAGAAAATCTGGCACATGAATCTCTCTCTTCCTACCCTGGGGGTCCCTGTGTGATTCTGGACAAGATTCCTGCGCTCACTCCTCATCACTCTTGCTAAAATAGACTGGGCTCCTTAATTACCTCCCTGAACACAACAGTGAGATGCACAGCAAAGAAATTCTCAGGGCACAGGCTGCTGAACAAAGAGAGGGCTGTGTCAGCCATCAGGAGCTGTCAGGCATGGCCTTGTGCCACAGTTTGAGACATGACACCCATTTTCTGGCATTTCAGCTGCTTGGCCACAGAAAACTGGAAAACTTTTATTCATTTTCTTTTAAAATAGGAGAGATTACTACCTCTAAATATTTTGCTGGACTCTGAGCCCCAACATGGTTCCATTTGCTTTGGCAGCTGACTGAATTTCTTTAATTGCCTTTGGCTGAATTCCAGTTTCTCAGCTACAGGTGACTTTTTTTGAAAGCATCGCCTTCTGAGGAGTGAGCAAATGCTTTAGATTTCTAGGGCACAAAAGAGACACTTCACTGGTAACTTGCAGATGTTTATCAAGCCTCAGAATTTTTATGACTGTTAAAAGGATTCAGATTTCTTAAATGCTAATGGGAAGAAAAAAAACAAAACCAAAAAACAAATATCAAAACCTAAAACCCTTATAACTTCTGTATGTCTTTTTGAGCATCTTGGTCAATCTTACAAACTGACTCTATCTGAGACCTGCTCAAAAATAGCTTTCTGCGAAGCTGATCTGAACGGGGTCAGAAATGGGATCTCAACAGAGGCAGGCAGGCAGTGATAAAGAGTTCTGATGGCAAGAAATAGAATTACTCCTTTTAGGTCAGAAATGTTGCTGGTAACAGGTCAGAGGAACAAACTAATTTGGGTTAGGAATGCAGAGAGTCTTTTCTGAAACTCAAAAAATTATAATAATCTTATTATTGATTTAATAATAAAAAGAAATATTTGGTAAAGTGAATCTGTTGAAGCTTTTCCCTAGAGTTGTTTTCATCTTTAAGGAATTGTGAAGTTGTAATACTATATCAGCATGGCTGATCTAAGTTTGATGAAAGTAAACCATAATAAAACTTACTGAAAAATATCATAATGAGCCAGCTGGAAAACATGACACAAAATTCATAAAATATGGTACAACAGTAATGTTTTGGGATGTATTTTGCCATATTTTTTCGCCCCGGGTGACATTTTTGGGAATGTGACTTACTCTGTTTCATATAGGAGAGGTTAAGATAAACATGGTAAATAATCCCTTCAAAAACACACCCTTAGAAAGAAGGTGTGTTAACTCTGCCTCTTTACTTTTGGTTAATAGACCTGTGACTTCCTACAGTAATTCCAGGAACTATTCAGAAAGGAATGTACCTGAGCTCAGCATGTTGTGTTGGCCAGGATAATATTGAGTAGAAGTATTGACTCTTCCATAGACCTTTAGCAACCTTACCAGAGTTCCTGTTTTCCTCCAGCTTTAATCTCTGATCATTTCAAATGGGACAAAGATTAGAGACTCCAATTCTCCCATGTTTTATACATGGCTACACTTCAGTGCCTCATTAGAGAGATTCAGAGTGAGAAGAGGCCTTTATTTATTAATTACTAGCCAGACACGAAGTAATGCTATGATTTTCCAGAAATTTCAGACTATGATTTAAAGAACCACAGAATGGTTTGGGTTGGAAGGGGTGTAAAGCTCATCTTGTTCCATCTCCCTGCCACAGGCAGGGACACCTTCCACCATCCCAGGTTAATTCAATCCTCATCCAACCTGGCACTGGCCACTTCCAGGGACAAGGCAGCCACAGCTTCTCTGGGAGCCTGCTCCAGGGCTTCACCACACTATCCGTAGAGAATTTCTTCCTAATGTCTAACCTAAACCTCTTTCAGTTTAAAGCCATTTCCCCCTTCACTTACTACTTCAAGCCTTTTCAAAAGTCTCTTTCTGACATTTTTGTAGCCCTTTCAGGTACTGGAAGGCCACAATTATGTCACTCTGGAGCCGTCTCCCCTCTGAACAATCCAAATTCCCTTAGCCTTTCCTCATAGCTACATAAATTACTTAATTCTCTTTTATTCTTTCCCTTTCCATCTTAGTTCCCAGGAAGCAAAAAAGGCATAGCAGGTAGAAATCCTTGCTGCTCACCACTGCAGAACGCTATGCTTCAGAGCTGGAGCTGCAAGATAAGAGGCAGTGGATTCTCTCTGTGAGAAAACCAGCTCTGCCATGGCAATAAACTTTGTTGTCCTGATGTGCGTGTTATGAGTATGTATTTATGCATCCAGGAGCATGGCTTTCTGCCCTGCAGAAAAATATAAATTGTCGTGAGCGAAAGTCCATGAAATAACCTGCGAGATTAGGCACTTTTTCGTTAAATCTTCCCGGTGCTCCCTGTGCTTCATCCCACTAGATGGCACTAAGCATCTGCTGCATCCTCCACGCCGAGCCCCGCTCTCTATGCCGGCTCGCCCTCCTTCCGTGGGGGGCTGTGCCTCAACACAGACACACCTTTGCACTCAGAAATAAACCTCACAAACCCACCATTCTCAGTGAACACCAAACCAATCCTCTCCTTTCCCCCATGTAGCTAAAGGGTTCAGGAGCAGTGGGCAGGGGATGGTGACAGCACCCTCTGGGCTTGTTGTCACCCCTGGATCTGATCTGTGGAGATCAGTGTTTCCCCCAGCTGAGCAGGCCCAGAAACAACACAGATGCACAATCAGACTGCTCAGAAGAATGTTATATACGGGGATATGAAATAATATATAAGATACACACATAAGTATAAAGAAACCTGAGCAGCCAGTCAAATAAAATTATTCCCCCCAACCTCCATTCTATAAGACTCTAGCTGGGCAGCAGCATCAGGCTCTGAGGTTCCCATCACAGGAAGGACATTGACTCTGGAGTGAATCCAGAGGAGGCCTGAAAATGCCCAGAGGGCTGGCTCAGCTCAGAGGCTGAGGGAATTGTGGCTGTTCAGCCTAGAGAAGGATGCACAAAGAACATAGATACCTTTCCAGTACCTAAAGGGCCTCCAAAAGAGCTGGAAAGGCACTTTTGACAAGAACATGGAGAGATACAATAAGGGACCACATCTTCAGATTGTAAAAGGGTAGTATAAGATCTGATAGAAATTTGGAAGAAATTCTATGAGGCCAAATTTCCAATTACACTTTCTTTCACCTGCCCAGAAAGATCTTCTGCTCTTTTCATAGAATCATAAAATGGCTCTTTTCATCAATAACAGTCACTGAGAGCCAGTAACTTTTCTGAAGTTATGTGGAAATGTCTCAACTTTGAAGCTGCTCCCTAGTAAGGGGGCACCTGTTGTATAGAGACCTTATAAGATCAGTCCCACAAGGCATAGTTGAGAGTAGCACAGTAGGATTTTATCTGTGCAAGCCCTTTGAGGATTAGAGGAATTCTATTGATAGCACCAAGTGAAGGGAATGGGAGATTTGCCATGGAATATTGACAGATGTAATCATTGTTAAGAATGTGCAAAATGAAAATGGCTTGCATCAAGGTGCAGACATTTTCACCTCCTGATTTGCAAGTCCGGTACTTGAAAACACAAGGTATGTTTACTTTGTATGCAAGGCCTAGAATCATAGGAGTCGTAGAACTTTTAGTTCGGAAAAGCCCTTTAACATGATTGATTTAACGTAAAAATGTTGAGTCCACCACTAAACCACATCAGTGAGAGAGAAATCCTATGATTCAAGACAGAGGTAAAATATTGTGGAAGGAAAATAAGGTAAAAATAAGTTAAAAATATCCCCCAGCTCAAGTTTTAGTACCAATAGCATGCTATAAAAACAGTCTTCCCATATTACATGAGTAAAACAGGATGAAAATTATTTACCTAAAAATGGGAATGTTCCATGCTAGAGAGAGAGGTACCACATGAGGATCAGTGAATAAAATGAATGATTAACACTTATTTTTCTAATACAGAATCATCATAAAATCATAGAATCATAGAATCACAGAATGGTTTGGATTGAAAGAGACCCTAAACACCATCTCATTCCAATCCCTTCTGCCATGGGCAGGGACACCTTCCACTATCCCAGGTTGCTCCAAGCCCTGTCCAGCTAGGCTTCACGCCCAGGGATGGAACACTTTCACAGGAAGGTAAGTTCTGTTTTAGAGATTTAGCTTATGACAGTCCATTTTTTGCTTAGAATCTGTTTTACTTCCCTAACAACCCTGCAGCTACAACCACTGCAGGCTGCTAATTATCACAGAAAAAAAACCCTAATTGTAACCAACTTCTGTCAAGAAGAAAACTAGTGCTAATTTTGTGTTGGATTAAACCATTTAATTCCCATGCAGGGGAAAAAAAAAAAGGTACTCATTATATCTGCTTATTCATGTGAATCAGCATTTAGGAATTTCCTTCATGCAAAGTATTCAATGAAATTATTCCGATTTTACACCAAAAATATGCACAACAAACCTGAAACCCACCACCAAACAAGAACAGCAAAAACAAAAACTAAACACAAAAGCCTGAGTTCACGCATCCCTTTCTCTTTCTCTCTCTGCCTCTCTTTTTTTTNGATTTTTTTCTCCCTCTCTCTTTTTTTTTTTTTTTTTTTTTTTTTTTTTTTTTTTTTTTGGGTGTGAAACACCCAAATCTGTTCCTCAGGGGCTTTAAACAAGCCTGTTCACAACAGTAACTGGGTTTCTTCCAGGCGTGCATTAAACAACATGACTGTACTGTCACATATTATTTCTCTTTCATTCTCTTCCCTGAGGGAAAAGCATCATATGCAATGGAGAGACTCATTTTGTTTCAGTGTTCGATACTAATTGGCTTTTACTAAATAGTGAGGGCATCATGCCCAGGAATATCACGTTCCTGTAGGACAGCTGAGAAATGACAAAGACTACCTGAAGCCAGATAATTTTTTGTCAGGAGGGGACAGAGTGTCTAGGCATTTTCAGTTTTCCACCTTTAACTCATGATGAAACTTTACGTTATTGTAGCCAAAACCAAGCACAATATTTTGATTACTTTTAAAATGTTCCTTTCCTTTGTGGAATTGTTCCATGTACTCAAAGCCAGATCTGAAGTCCTTTTTGAAATGCATTTCCCATGGAAGTGAATTTGTTACACATCACTTCAGTTCTATTATACTTGGCAGATGATCTTTTGCTCACTTTTAACTGTAAATTCTTCGAGAGTTTTATAGACAGTACTTGAAATGGTAATTCAGGCACTCTGAAATGAAGCTGGTAGGCACATGCAAAGAGCTGGAATGATATATCATTATAAACAGACCAATTCAGCTACAATTTGTGAGAATAAAAGCATAAAATTTGGGTGTCGACACAGTGCTTCTTTTGAAAACAGCCAATATCTTCCAGAAAAACATGATAGTCCAATACTGTAATTGTTGTACTTTATCTGCAATCTGCTTTTTCAAGCACCTCTGAGTTGGTTCCAGTGATACTGTGATAAAGTGAGGACATCAGAATTTCTGGAGGCAGAAACAGAAATCTCTGTTTTATTTCCCCCTTTCCTTGAGCCAGCACTTCAGGTGTCTGTGTGCAGCTTACAGGGATGCTGATGTGGAACCTAACTGGAGTGGACAAAAGGATGATTTAATATGGACCTGCCTTGAGTGTAATGACAGACATCTCAACAAGACCATTCTCATCCATTATTAAGAAATTGTCTCAATCAGAGTTAGCCTCCAAAGACTCTATTTTTAGACTGTGTAGAGAAATAGGAAATTCTAGGAGTGATTCATTTGGCCTATTTTTATCTTTTATTTTAAAATAGAATTAATCACATCTAGTCTCCACTGACCATACTGAAAAGGGGTCATTAACCAGAACTGGGAATGTGGAGTGACATAAGTCAGATGCAGATCTCTCTGGTTAGTCTAGTGAATAACTAGAAAAGTATGAATTATGTCTTTGCATAGAACTCAAGCACATGAAGTTAGATTGCAATATAGGCAGACAGAAAAAGACATGCAGTGCATCCTCAGCTCCTCTTCCAGATGAGTTAGTACCATGTCTAATAGCCTGTTTGTTTCTGGACTCATTTTGCTTCCAGGCACAAGCTGTTTGCATCCTGTATAGGAAGCTAAAGAATTTTAAAAGTTGGTAAAACTGAAAACTTCATTCCTGTCACACAGGAGTGTGACTCTATCACTTTTTGACTGGTCAGTGTGTAGTAATTAGTATATGCTAAAGACCTTTGTAATGGGTAAGATTTAAGGATATGTATTGGCAGACTTCCTCTATTATAAATTCTGCATATTTCTTTCAACGTTCTAAAAATATGCAATTCGGGAAGATTTTCATGACAATTTTTTTTGTTGTTGTTCATGTAAAAAGTAAATCAATGTAAAAAAGAATACAGAATAGGAAGAATGTGCTAAACAAGACAAAAAAGAGAAGTTATTTTACATTTTTAAGTCGGGAGATTGATATTGAAATTGTTTTTTCTCTTACCAACTTCTGAGTGAAACTCTTCATGTCACAGAGCTGAAGGATGTCTGGTTTTGCTACAAAGCACAGCAGTGATTCTTACCACTTTAGATAGATGTTCTTGCTTTGATAAGTGGTCCTTCAATACTTCTGGCACCCCTGGTTTAGCTCAAATCCCAGGGGAACAGATCACAGGGTGACAAACAGACCAGTGAGTAATTTTCTACTCTGTATATAAAGGAGTTGTAGAAAATCAGACTTGCTGATGAAGATATTGCAATCTTTTTATCTGGCTTCCTATCCCAATTCCTCTTCCTTTTGCTTCTTTTCTTCAGCACAGAGAGCCTGTTCTAGATCCTCAAATGAGACACAGAATTATATTTGCTTATATTTCTAGGAGACCTTGAGCCCATTTTGTTGATATTAGATACTTAATTCTTGTGCTGCCATTTCAAGCTATTAAGGGTGAAAGGTCTATGGATTTACAGAGCTGAAAACTTATTCCACTCCTGGCTGTAAAGAGCAGATTGATAAGCAGGGTTGGGTTTGGATCAGAATAGGAGGTAAAAAATAATGACCATCCTTGTTTTTCATATCAAGATCAGAGTCAAATAATCCAGAAACTGTCATGAGGTGATAGGAAAGTCCAAGGGATGGGAGAAAAAAAAAAGATAATCAAATGTCATAATTTTAACAGGAGAAATATCTGTCAAAAGTTCTCACAATAGAAGTGTTAAGGGAAAACAGGTCAGTAAATTAGTTGGTAGAGTCCTAACACTAATTGAAAGAGACTTGAAAGAGCAGAAGATCACATTTTGGTAATGGTACTGTAGTACTTACCTGTAGGAAAGATGAAGGCTGCCTGAAGAATTACAAGAGGTCATAAGAATCAGTGGTAGAATATGAGAAGAAAATGTTTGTTTCAAACAAACATAAAGTTATTCACATGAGGAAACTAAACCCTAATGGCCTAATCTTTATGTTAGAAGAAAGGTACTCTGTGCTAATTATTACTTAATCAGATATATTTAATCAGAGATTAAATTGGAGTTTATAATAGACCATGAAACTACCAATGTAATGTTCGGCAGCATCCAAAAAAGCATGTCAAGAAGAAGAAAAGAAGGAGAAAAAGAGTGACAAACACTTTTTGGAAAATCATTAAGTATATCACAGTGTACGCAGCATCCTAAGCAGGTAGGATTCTCAGTAGACAGGTAGCTGAAATAATCTAGGTCACAAATTAATGAGGAACAAGACATTCAAGAGGGGGAAAAAAAAATCAATGGCCTGTGGAAGGGACAATAAGATTCACTTTGGATTGCTTTTTCATTTAAATCACTGAAAGCATAAGATAAACTTCATAAGCAGACAGTCCAAGATGAAAAAAAAAGGATGTGGTTATTCAAACAATCCATACTGTTCAGGTGTGCTGTACAGTCCTGAGAGGTGTTCCAGGTGCTGGAGTCTGCTTTGGTTCAAGGGCAGGATAGACAACACAATCCATGAAGGTTGCTAACACCACCTACAACACTATCAACACCTCTGGAAGCTCCCAAGTGACAATTTCCCCATGGAAGTGTATTCAGCAAAATTATCACTTCATATTTTTACTGGGCATGATTTTCCCCTCATACATTGCTTTTGGCCTCCAGAAGCTGAGGTGGAAGTTTAACAGGACAAGAGAATCTGGTCTTAGGTTGTGCCATAGATTTATATTTAATATACAGAGAATATTTCTTCACTGTAAGAGCTGTCAAGAATTGGAAGAATTTGTTGCCCAGGGCCATGATGGAATCCATGTCCCTTAAAGCATTCAAAAATAGGTAGATGCGATGCTTAGGATCATGGTTTAATGGTGAACTTGGCAGTGATAGTTTAACGGTTGGAGTCAATGATGTTAAAGGACTTTTCCAACCTTAATGATTCTGCAATTATATGAATATATGGATCTTTGGCCAAAATAAGTAAGGACATTTTATGTTCTTTCTCTAAGCCCTCACCATCTGCTCCTGTACCTCTCAAAGGCTAAAAAGTGGAAATGGGCCTTGTAGAGGATACTGTGGCAGCCCAGTATGTAATTAGTGAAAAATTTTTTTAGCAACAAATCCAGATGCCACTGGCACAAGTGAGAGGAAAGCAACCTGCGTCATGGGGACTAGAACCATCACCTGGGGTCAAATGAAGCAAATTTCATAAATGGGAAAAAAAAAATAAAATTGTACAACCTACATCTTTAATAGCACAGTCTGAACTAAACTGACATGCTATTTACTTTATTCTCATTATTGTAAATCAAAGCATTTCAACAAAAAATGACATTCGTTTAGGGGGAAAAAAATACAGATTTTGTAGAAATTTCAATTCTGCTAAAAGTATCTCTTTACCCTCTCTCCTTCAAAATACCCTAAAATTTTCAGGTGGAAGTTCTGAATAAGTACTCACCTGCAAGTGTGAGGGAGGTTAAGTTAATACAGAAACAAATCCCTGCTTTGGATTCCTTATGGCGCCCCAAAGTCTGAGAACAAGGCTGGAAGTTCCAGTCAGCTGATATGTGCAGGGTTGCAAAAGCAGTGGAGGAAGAGCTCTGACTCCCTATATATCTTTCATATGAAAACAACAGTATTTCATAGGGAATGTCAAAGGTGTGGAAATCACTGAATTATTTAAGTTAGAAAAGACTTCTAAGATCATTTAATCCAGCCTTTAACTGATCACCATCAGACAAGAGCACTGAGGGCCATGTCCAATCCTTTGTGGAGTATGTCCAGGGATAGGGACTCCACCAGCTCCCTGGGCAATCCCTTCCAATAATTGGCAACAGCTTCAGAGAAGAAAGTCTTTGTGATGTTCAGCCTGAACCTCCCCTGGCACAACTTCAGGCTGTTTCCCCTTATCCTGTCCCTGTTCCCTGGGAGCAGAGCCTGACCCCCCCAGCTGTCCCCTCCTGTCAGGGAGTCGTGCAGAGCCAGAAGGTTCCCCTTGAGCCTCCTTTTCTCCAGGCTGAGCCCCTCTCCCAGCTCCCTCAGCCACTCCTGGGGCTCCAGCCCCTTCCCCAGCTCCCTTCCCTTCCCTGGACACGCTCCAGCCCCTCAGTGTCTCTCTTGTCCTGAGGGGCCCAGAGCTGTCCCCAGCACTGGAGGTGCCTCAGCAGTGCCAGCCCAGGGGACGGGCCCTGCCTGGGGCTGTGTCACACCTGGGACAGCCCAGGGGCCATCGGCCCCTTGCCCACCTGGGCACTCCTGGGCTCCTGTCCAGCCACTGGCACCAGCACTCCCATGGCCTTCCCAAAGGGCCCTTTCCAGCCCCTCTGCCCCAGCCTGGAGCTGCAGGGGTTGGTGAGACCCAGGGCAGGACCCAGCACTCCTCCTTGGTGCCCCTCACACAACTGGCCTCAGCCCATGGCCAGCCTGTCCAGATCCCTCCTCAGAGCCTTCCTGCCCTCCAGCAGATCCACACTCCCACCCAGCCTGGTGCCCTCCATGAATTTACTCTGGGAACACTTGGTCCCCTCATCCAGATCACCAATAAAGATTTTAAACAGGGCTGGCCCCATCACTGATCCCTGGGGACACCACAGTGACTGGCTCCCAGCTGGATGCAGCACCATTCCCACCACTCTCTGGGCTGGGCCATCAGCTCGTTCTTAACCCAGAGAGGGCTGAACCCATCCAGGCCCTGGGCTGCAGCTTTTCCAGGAGATGCCATGGGAGAGACAGTGTCAAAGGCTTTGCTGGAGTCCAGGCAGACACATCCACAGCCTTTCTCTCATCCACCAGGCAGGTCATGGGCTCACCAGAAACCAGGCTGGTCAGGCAGGAACTGCCCTTGTGAAATCCATGCTGGTTTGAGTCTCATCCTTTGTTTGTTTCCGTATGTGTTGTGGGATCACACTCAAGATACTCCACAAAAGATTTTTTGTCAAGGAACAATGGGATGTGTTAGATACTCAAATAAAAAGGACTCATGGATCACACCCAGTCCTTGTGGCAGCAATTGAACCATGCTGGTTTAACTTTTCTACAGAAATAAAAAATATCTTTCTTACTATTGCAAGCTTTGCAAGAACTAGCCATGTCATCTGTATTAAAATTCTCAAATTCCAGTTAATTTTCAGTCGCAATGAATACCTTTGCCTAGCAAACAGTTCCTGTCAGAAAAATAGCTGGAAAATAGGTGAAGCCCTTCAAACACTGATATGCAAATAAATGGCAACAAATGTTAAGCTGTTTTGAGAATGTTTCATCAGGCTACCTATTTTTTTTTCTATCTTAAATTTGGATAAAACTTAATAAGAATTAATTCCAAAGCATTTAGGGAAGATTTATATTTAGGAAAAACTTAGTTTGCAAATGTTTTTAGACAAGATCTACAACTAATGAAATGTGACATCAATGTAATAAAGAAAAGTAAGCAAGAGAGCATCTACATGTTCCTCAGCCTTTCAAATTCACCTGTCCGGAATCATGAGAATTTCAGCATGAAAGAAAAAAGTCAATGTGAATATCCCCAGAAAGATGGCAGAAAAAAAGTTAGGCTTTCTAAATGGATGAGAAATTAAGATACATTTGCTACAGCCTGGGTCTACTGAGGCCAAGCTTATGAAAATTATTCCAGTACAGACCTTTAAACAGCAGAGGTGCTTAATGTGAGAATGATGCCACAAAAAAAAAACCCCAAAAACCCCAATCAACAACAACAACAACGAAAACAACAGGATTATTCCTGAGACCTGAGTCTGGAGTGCTGCAGAATGAGGACTGATATATCTACCCCAAGGCAGTGTTCTGGTGCTGTTTGCAGTTAAAGTGTTGTTTTGGAAGACATTTTCTTCTCCACCAACAGATCTAGACCCAAAGGATGACTAGATCCAAGTGAACTTTAGGTACCACTTTGTAAATTTTCTGTGCTGTAAAGCTGTTGCCTTAGGGAGGGTTGATATTCACTAACAGAGCAGCACCAGCAAGCAGAGAGGAAGACAAAAAGTACAGAGTTCAGGTGTCTGCTGGAATCAGAGGCAGTATAAAAAAATTTTGTCTCTGAGTGCAGAATGTTTATCATTTTTAGAAATGCAAAAGCTGGTTTTCATTGCTGATTTTAAATCAAATACAGAAAATGTTGTCTGTCGCTGTTTTAAATTGTTTTGAATAGTAAAGTACCCTGGGACCTTTGCTGCATGAAAGATAGTACCTCAAAGTGCTTTATTGTTGTAATTTCCATGGAAATTAACATTTACTTGCACGGTTATCACACTTTCTGTGTAATGTAGGGTATAACCATCTAAATCCCTTTGAAATACAGTTCCTGAGGTATCATCAATCTGACTCAAGATTTGTTCTACTTTTCTGCTTGAGTTTGCTGAATACTTTTGCTTTTCCTCCTGGAGTTCAGCTATTCAAGTTAATGCTGAAATGAACTTTAAAATTCAGCAGCCATTTGCTTCTGTTTGGTTTTATTTCCCCATCTTTTCTATTCACTTTCTTACCTATCCCTCTTTCTGTACCTACTGCAGCCAGATAATAACTATTTGCTGTTTACAGAACCAGTGGAAAGCCACCATATGTAAATCCTCAGGGAATTTCATCCATGCTCCACACCCAGGGCGGCAGTCACGTCAAGATGCAGAGGGGAGGCTTAGAATCAGCATTAGAGGGAAAAAAAAAGGGCTGTCACACCCTGGAATAGGTTTCCCAGAGAAGCTGCAGAGTCATCATCCCTAGAGGGATGTAAAAGGCATGTAGCTGTCACACTCAGGGACATGGTTTAGTAGTGGGCTTGAGCAGTGCTCAGATGGTTAGACTCAATCATCTTAGAGATTTTTTCCAGCCTAAATGATGTTATGACTTTATGATCCAAGTTCAAAAGTAAGCACATTTATCACCTAATCTTCAGACAAGGGGATTGATCCTACTAAATTTCTTTAGTCCTTCCTCCATTTGCTGCACCACAGGCATGTGCAACATACCCGGTGTGGATATATCCAAACACTGACTGATAAAATTTAATAAAACACCTATGTAAAATTATGTTTTAGACTAGATGACTTTTCAAATGATCACAAAACATTAACTGATGAACATGCAGGAACTGTGAAAAGAAGGCAGATATTGGGTGTGCAACTCAACAAACATTGTGCAAGTGAATGTGAGCGACTGAAGCTCTCAAAGAGCAAACTAATTTCTGCTCAAGTATCCCTTCACTGGGGACAAAGTGGGAGATATTTCCAGAGGCAAAGAGGAAGGTAAAGAAAGGAGCTTCTAAATGTGTCTCTGGAGCTCCTTTGAACAGAAAACTGATAGTGTAAGTTAGCTCAGTAACTAATACATACCTAGAACCAAAGCCACTGCTGGTAAGTCTAAGTTAGATGCTGCATTTCACTATGATAGCTTTCTACAACTGATTGAATTTCTGTAAATCTGTATTACTGCTTGATGGAAGTGGATTTCTTTCTTTATCTTGCAGTAACAAAACCAATCTCCAGTTCCAGTGGGAGCACTTTGTTTTCTGTGCCTAGGATTATAGCCCAAATGACCTACTCTATAGAAGTCAAGAGAACTCAAGGGACTGATGGTATATGAGGAACACAAAATACAGCTGGAAACTTCAAGGAATTCATACAGCTGAGTTCCTGGTTTTTAATTTTCTTCTGTTGTTAATATTGTCTTCATCTGTAGCTTTCCTTCTAAAACTCACTATTTTAAGAACATCCACACATATTTGTTTTATCTTTCCTCTAAAAAGTAAGCACTAATGATGATCCTTATGGAATGGTATGTTGTTTCAAAGGATTATTTTGATTAATTTTATAACACACCAATAATCAATGTCACCAAGGACTAGATTTTTTTTTTAATTAATTCAGTTCACTATTACCTAGCTGTCAGTGAAAGGTGATATACCTGCATTTAAGAGACATTATTTGAATGCAAGATATTTTGACATTAAAGAAAAGTCATGGAAAAATAGGATGATACCCACATTGGACAAAATAACACTAAATAGCATTAGCAGCAGCCTTGCAGATAGACCAGGGCTAGGACTCAGCAGCTCTAAAATCTTTACATGGTCAATGACATGAGAGATCTTGGACAAGTCATGTCATCCTGGTGTACTTCAGTTTTCTTGCCTCCTAACTTGGTGCTAATAATAAAAAGACATAACAAGTCATGATGAGTTGTAAAGTGCTGGAGAGCAGATAGACATCCTCATTAGTGCCACAGAGAAACAAATTGGCAAGAGTCCTGTGTCTCAATTACCGTTATTCTGTACAATGAAATTCAAGATTTCCTGACAGGAGGTGTTATAAATGGCCTTACCTAGAGCTACTTTATGTATCTACCAAAGCATCAAAGGAAGAGGAAATGGTAATTAAATTTCTGCTTATTTTCTCTGGTATTCTACTCTTAAGTTAGTGCTAATGTCAATTACGTATATTCATCAGCTTTGACATTTTGTACTTGACAAATTGATGAAGGCAGCTAATGCATGATAAGGGATATGATATATCCATTCAATACCATGTTCTCTGGCCCAGGTGTTTATAAGGCCGTTCCTGAAATGGGTCCCGTTGTCTGACTCGATTCTCTCAGGGGTGCCATGTCTCTGCAGGACTTGCTTTTCCAGCCCAGGATGGTGTTCCAAGCAGTAGCATGAGGCAGAGGGTAGGTCTTCAACCATCCAGAGGTGGCTTCCACCATGGTCAGCACATAGTGCTTGTTTTGGCAGGTTTGGGGAAGGGTGATGTAATCAATCTGCCAGGCTTCCCCATACTTATATTTGGACCACTGCCCACAATACCATAGGGGCTTCACCTGCTTGGCCTATTTGATGGCAGTACACGTGTCACAGTCATGGATAACCTGAGAAACACTGTCCATGGTGAGATCCACCCCTCGGTCTTGTGCCCACTTATAGGTGGCATCTCTGCCCTGATGACCTGAGGTATCATGGGCCGATTGAGCTAGGAACAGCTCTCCCTTGTGCTGCCAATCTAAATCTATCATTGACACCTCTATCTTTGCACCCTGATCTAACTGCTTATTGTTTGCATGCTCCTCATTAGCCTGACCCTTGGGGACATGGGCATCTACATGACAGACTTTTACAGGTAAGCTTCTCTACCTGAGTGGCAATGTTTTTCCATTCATCAACAGCCCAGATTGGTTTTCCCCTGTGTTGCCAGTTGGCCTTTTTCCACCT
>VWZU01001013.1:0-14004 GCA_013397095.1 Sterrhoptilus dennistouni
CTCAAGTTCTGCCAGGGGAGGTTTAAGATTTAATTACATTATAATTAAATAATTATATTTATTAAGAGTATTATAATAAACATTATTCTTATTTCCCGAAGAATATTAGGGAAAATTTCTTCACTCAAAGGGTGTTCAAGCATCAGAACAGGCTCCTAGGGCAGTGGTGGGGTCACCATTCCTGGAAGTGTTCAAAAAAACTTGTTGATCTGGCACCTGGGGACTTGATTTAGCGCTGCCCTTGGCAGTGCTGGATTCATGGATGGAATCTGTGGATTTTTCCAATCTTTACAATTCCATGATTGCAACCATGGGGCAGCAGCTGCACAGGGGAGTTCAGTGGGGAGCAACCAACCCAAGCATGACCTGAGCAGGGCTTGCTCAGATCCAGTTCCATCAGCACAACACTGATTTCCCACATCCTGCATAATTCCACATTCCCATCTCTTTCCCAGGAGCGAGCTGGTGGCTCAGATGTCTGGGGAGAAGCAAGGCTCCAAAGCACATTGTACAGGTTTTTAGCTGAGAAAAAGGAGAGCTGTGCATTCCCTCTGACTCCTGCCTGCTGATCAGTAACATCCCCAGGAATAAAAGTCGGAGTCGGGATCGCTTCCAGCACGATCCCTCATGGTTTCAGGCAGGCTGCAGCCTCAGGGCAGTGCCTTTCAGCACCACACGTGGAGTTCAGAGCTGCAGGGGTTTCTTTGGGAGCAGAAAGATTAGAAACCACTCTCTGGTTTTTCCTGAGCCCAGCCTTGTAATGAATGTCATGGAGAGACCCCATGGAGAGACCCCATAATCCGGGAATTGCCTTTGAGGGGGCATTCATCCACTGCAGCCCAGTACATTTCCCTGAAAAGGCCTTTCTGTCTCTTTTGTCGAGCTGCTTTGAAGGGGAAATCGACGTGAAACGGGATCTCTGCCTCCCTCAAAGCACCCAGAGTGGCTCCCAAGAACTTTCCTCAGCTTTCCTTTGATCCGGCGTGGTTTGAAATGCAAGAACTGCTCAGTGGGTTCTGCAAACCCTGATTTGCTCTGATTTCCTTGGGAGAAGAAACTCTGTGTTTGTTCAGACTCTCTGGGAGCCAGGCCATGTTCTCTGCTCAGTGTTTATTATTATTTCACCTGCAAATTCCTTGTGAAGGAAAGAAAACAGAGGTTGAGTTTCACGGGCGGCCTCCTGGGGCTGCTTTTCATCCCTGGAGCATCTGTAAAGTAGGATTTATATCCACATAAAACTGCTGGGACGTTGGCAGGGGTGGGTAGAACCCACCAAGAATTCTCTGATGTTTCCTAAATTCCTACATTTCTCTCCAAGAGCACTGGAGGGATGGATATGATGGATATGACTTTTTACCTGGTGTTAAAACCAGCAGCATCCCGAGCTGTGCTGCTCCTGAGCTGCCCAAACTCTGCTTCAAGCCACAGATACATAAATTATATCCAAATAAAACTGCTCCCATGAGCATCAGTGTTTCCATGGGCTTCAGGATGTCTGATCTTCTCCCAATACTCCGCCAACCACACAGTGAAAATCTTGTGGGATGAGCAGATCTCAGGATATTTTGGTTTTAGATGCAGCTTGCTGATTTCCTAGACAAACAAGGGAAAAAATATCCAACTCCAGAGATCTTCAGCGCTCCTGAGCATCCAGTTTGGAGGGGGTTTGGGTTTCCTATATGAAAGCTCAATGGAAAGTTTCCAACAGGAGGAAATTCCAGCTGAGGACAGGGAGTAGAGCATCGGGTCTGGATTTTATGATCGTGTTTGTGACAGATTTTATGACAGAGTTTTTCTGCATCATAAAAAGCATTTTATAAAGCCTGGAATAGCACAGGAACAGCACAGGCTCAGCCTGAAACTCTGGGTCTAGGAGACCCCAAAAAACAACCTGAGGAGAAGCAGGGTGGGGGTGGGAATTCCTTCTGTGGTGTTCCGGAGAAAAGCTCCAGAAGAAAAATTATTAAACACTCACTTTTTTTCATCCACACCAGCAAATCTGTCTGTGAAGTGGAACTGCCATGTGTGTGGATGGCTTTTGTCAGGGGCTCAAGTTCCCTGACCCCTGGGTGAGATCTCTTGGAGTGATGGATAACAGTGTTGTTAACACAGGGAGGGGCAGTGCTGGAGGAACAGACGCTGTGTTTCAAACTAATGAGGACGATAAATCCTGTAGCCAGAAACCAGAGGAGCAGGAGATCTTTCAAACAACTCCCAAGTGCAGTAAAGCAGCACCACGGATGGGCTGGGGAAGGAGGGATGGCCTTCAGGCACAGCCCAGGAGGCTTTGGGAAGAGGAAGATTCCAGCCTGTCCATGGCTCAGGGCTGTCAGAGCACTTGGAGCTCCACAAGGTCCTGGTGGGACCATGCTGAGCCAAGCTGTGCCTTGGGGACAGCCCGTGGTGGTGGCTGGGCTGGGTGGGAGAACTGCCCTGAGCCTGCAGTGATGCCTTGAGAGGCTGCCTGGAATAGAGACTGGACAGTGTTAAAGGAATAAAGTGTGGGGGGATTTATTAAAAAGTCTTCAAAGGATCACCTTGGGCAGTACAGGAGCCTGGCCAGGGCTACACCCAAGATGGACGACAGGTCATGAGTTTTCACATTTTTATAAGTTTTGGTCCATTTACATATTGGGATTGGGGTTTAATTGTCCAGTTCCAGCTTCAGGTTGTGAGGTCCCATCCTTCTTGTTTCCTCTCTTCAGCCACCATTGTTTGTGCTTTCGGACATGAAAGTTGTCCTTGGTCTTCAGCAGGAAAAGGATTTGTTTTGTCTGCCTGCTCTGTGAAGAGAGCTGACCAACACTTAATGTGATGCTCAGAACTACTCCCCTAGACAGCACAAAATCTGAAAACTATGAAAACTAAAACTTAAGGCATCACCTCTACCACAACCCTGGGCAGACCATCCCAGTACTTTACCACCCTTTCCACAAAAAAAAAAAATTCTCCTTCTCCCTCCTGTGTTTACTCCCCTCCTGAACCTTCTGCCCCTGAGAGCCCCCAGGCCAAGCAATGGCTGACGCTGTTGTACACTACAATGACACAAAGACTCTGACTTCAGAAGGCTGAAAAATGACTCATCTATTGTTGGGCTGTGTCTCTCTTTTTATACTATTCTACACAGACCAATTTGATTGGTGAAGCAAAGACAAACCTCTTCAATCACATTGGTCAGACCAGAGGGACATCAAGAAGTCCCTCCTAGGGGAAAGAATGTAAACAATTTGCAGTTACCAAAACATGTCTCTTGTTTACAGAAAACTCTCTGGGAAAGGAATTTTAGAAAACTAAAGCATGTCAGGTACAAACTAGGGCTACAAATGACTGCTCCCTGTGTCCTGCCCTAGGATCCATCACCTCCATCCGCTCCCAGCCCGTGGGGACAAGCTCCTCTCTGAGGGTGCCCCCGGAGTCGCTGCCCGCGCACTGCCCCGGCCACAACGGGCGGCACCGCTGGAAGGTCCTGGCCCCCCACGGCACCCCCCGATCTCCTGCTCTCAACAAGCTGCTCTGCAGACAGGTGAGGGGCCCAGAGCACCCAGAGGTAACTCCTGTGTTGTCTACCTGGTTCCTTGCCCGTTCTTCCCAGTCCTCTCTTGTGTTTCTTTGCTTGGAGGTAAGGGTCGAGTTCCTGTTTCGGAACGAAACGTGCCATAAATTTTATATAATAAATTTTATATTTCTGTCCCAGTGAGTGACACGTGGAAAGGCCCTTTTTCCCTAATTCCATCTTCATGCCTGTCTTATTCCAGGAAATAAGAGTTAAAGCATGGGGAGAAGGTGCCCAAATCCGTTTTACCAGTGCTGGGAGAGCCCTCCACTGTGATGGGTTGTGCTGGCTCAGGATTTGGGGCTGGAGCAACACCAAGGTTCAGCAGATGAACATGAAGGCTCCTGCCAGCAAAAGTTTATCCTCTTGTACAGGAGGGTGTGACAGGACTGGCAGGAATGAGGTGGGATGTGCTAGACACACCAACCCCTTGCCTTGTGCCATAGGGCATCCCCATCCCATGCCAGGCTGGACAGGGCTTGGAGCAGCCTGGATTGGTGGAAGGGTGTGGAAGGAGAGGATCTTTAAGGCCCCTTCCTACACAACGTGGTTCTATAGTTCTCTGTCCATCACTGGAGGTGCTGCTGTCCAGCACATCCCCAGGCTCACCCCTCTTCTCTCTCCTCCCCTTCCAGGAGGCTGTTCGGACAGACTCGGTGGACGGACAGACTCCGGAGCACAAAGACAGCCTGCAAGCAGAGCCTGGAGAGCCCCAACCATCAGCAAAGCAGTCCCAAAGCTCCCTCACCCCCAGCCCTCTCCATTCCCCCCTCCCAGCCACCCCTCCACGCTCCCCTCCATCCTCCCCNACAGCACTCCCAGCCAGCCACCCACCCCCACCAGCCCCCCTGGCCCCGAGGGCTGCCAGGGAGAGCCCTCAGACCTGGCTGACGAGGAGGTTCGGCACATCAACAGCTCGGCCAAAGACTGGGCAGAGGAGCACTCGGACCCCGGCAGCCGCTCCACCTCGCCCTTCACCTCCCCGGCCCCGTCCCCCGTGCCCCTCAAGAACTGCAGCACAAGCAGCCTCTCCCGCAAGGAGAAGGACTTGAAGAAGTTCTACAGCACCGACACCAAGGGCTTCCTCAGCAAGCCCAGCTGGGCCGACGAGCAGCGGCGGCACTCCATCGAGATCTGCCCCTCCGGCAGCACCCTGGACCGCAGCTTCCTGGAGCCCAACAAGGACAAGCAGCGGCCCCCGGGCCATGTCCAGCCTGAGGCCGACTACATCCACGGAGCCCGGAGGAAGAAGAAGATGAGCCCGCCCTGCATTTCTATAGATCCTCCCATGGAGGACGACGGCGCGGCGGCCCCGCGCACCAAACCCTCCGAGAACACCCTGCTGAGGAGGAGAACCCCGTCCTGCGAGTTCCCAGCCTACCGAGAATCCCTGGAGCTCCCGGAGAGCCAGCCCCAGTGCCGAGGGGAGCAGCACCTCAGCGTCCCCAACTTCTCCTTCGAGCAGCTGGATGGCGGCTCCTTGAGCAGCCTGTCAGAGCTGCTGGACAGCAGCCAGCCCACGCCGGGCTCGGTGGACTCTGCGGAGCCGAAAAAGACAGATCACTTAAAAACTCAGCAGGGCAACGGCGAGAGGGGCAAGGAGCTGCTGGGCACTGCCAAGAGCCCCCTGCACAAGCAGGACTTGGGCCCCACCGTGACTGTCGCTACAGAGGAAGGCACGGAGGACCCAGTATAGCTGCTGGGATGGGGGAGGGGGGGGTCTCAAGGGCTTGTCACAAATTTGGGGGTTGGAAAGTGAGGGGATGGAGGGGTGGCCATCACCGGGGCCATCCCCTCATTGCTGTTGCCTGTTGGGAAGCGCTGCGGAAGTTTGCAAAAAAAAAACAAAACCCGCACACATACACATGCACACACACACAGAAAAAATGGAAAAGAAACCAAACGAGCGGCTGGACAAAGCTGGGGATGGGTTTTTGGGGGGGGTATTTGGTGAGAGGTTTTGGGGTTTCTTTTCTAAGGGGAAGGTGGGGTTGATGCAGGGATGGCTTTGTTCCTCCCATCCTGCTCCGTGGCCTCGATCACATTGATTTGGGTCCGAGGCGGTGACAGTTGGGATTTGGGGGGATTCTCTTGGGGTTTTGTTGTTTTGTTGGGTTCGGTTTTTGGTTTTGGGGTTTTTTTTAAATTTTATTTTAAAGTTGCTCAATTTTTCCTGAGGCACCTTTTTGAGCTGTCATGTTAACGCTGGAGTGCCTGGGACCTGGACATTGTCTGTATATCAGCAGTTCTAGAAATAAAAATTCTGTATTTGTGAGCTACAAAACGAGAAAACAAACAAACAAAGACCTGGAAAAAAAAAACAGACCCACAAAAACTCTCTCTTCATAATGCACATATTTTTATAGAGAAACAGAGATGCTGTTTTTTGCATTACATGGGTGGTGTTTCCTTGGGGTTTCTGTGGAATTAATTATTCCAGCCATTCATTTTCCAAATGTTTTTCCTCTTTCCTCGCTTCCCTTCCTTGCCTTCCCTCCACCATCACCCCACCAGCTTTTTCTCACAGCTGATGCTTCTGACGTCTCGCTCATTTTTCTTTTGTACTTTAGAGGTTGTCCTAATTACAGACAAAAAAAACCAAATCACTACTGAATTGTAGCCAGTGCAATAATAAGTTATTCATTCTTCTTGTCTGTCCAACTGTCCTGTTGCTTTTTTTCCCCCCTTTTCTTTTTTTTAACTGAAATTCAGGTTAAACATCGCAATAATCTGAACTAACGTGCACAAAGACGGTTTCTTGTGTTACAAAGAAAAAAAAAACTAATTAAAAAAAGGAAAAAAAACCCTACATTTACAGAGAGATTAAAGAAACTGAACAAATAAATAGTAAATTATTTAAGAAATGTATTTTGTTTACTGTAGTTCTAAGTAAATTATTGATACAGTGTGTAAAGGTGTAAAGAGCTGTCGTAGGTGATGTTCTTTGTGAGCATTTAAGGTGATGATTTGTCCTCCTCGTGGCAGAACAACTCTGACCCCTGGGGGCAGTTTGCACTCCCTGTCCTTCCCTCCCCATCCCTGGACACGTTCCTTTCCCAAGGCCCTTCCAGAAGCCTCTAGAGGAATCCAAGTCACTTTTTACCACCACTTTGGGAGGGCAGTTTTTTGCAGCTTTTAGGGTTGATTCTCCTCTCTTACCCTCCTTCCCCACCCCTCCTGCAGGCCCTGTGTCCAGGGCACAGCTTGGCCACGGGAAATAGGAGCAGGAAGGAGCCCATGGACACCCAGGGGGAAGAACAAACCCATCCAGTCTTTTCCGTTTGGTCTCTTCCGTGCTGCCTCATATTTATGCCTTCACATTTATCTTCTGTTATCGATGCATCCATTACTCCAAAGGAAATGTATCTTGTTTCACATCTATTAAACTGTATAAACTGGAAGCGTGGCCTCCCTTTGTGCCGCAGCGGGGGGAGCCCAGATGTGCCCCTCCCTCTCCCAGAGCTCGGCATTCCCCGAAAATTCTTTGCTCAAACCTCCCCACTGCAGGTGTGAACCATCCCCGCTGGAGTTGGAGGCTTCTCCCACCTCCCCCTGAGCTCAGAGAATCCCTCACCTCACCCAGGAGTCTCCATATGTTGATCCGGCTGCTTTCCCGAGGAGCACCTGCGCTGCTGTAATTAAGAGTCGTTTAGAGTTATTGTAAATAATGATTCTGTCTCGGCGGGATGGCGAGGAATTCCAGAAAAAGAGCCACAAAATCCATGATTAACAGTGCTTTGGGGAGGATGGCAAACTCCTTTTTGCTGCAATTTAAGGAGGTGAGGTGAATCCCTCTGAGTCCTGCCTGGAGGAGTGGGGGATGCTCCGGGGTGTCCCTCAGGGTAAGGGGACACTCAGGGTGTCATTTACTGCTGGGATTATTTAGCTTTGCTGGAAAAGGCCTAAATTCCCTTCTGGCCCTGTGCCTGAATTCCCTTCAGGGGGAAAATCCTCTCAGCCAAGGGGCTGGTGGCTGATGGTGGCGATGGACAGGAGGGTGTAGAACAACTTGGAAGGGCTTGAGGCCATTGCAGTGTTGGAAAATTTGTTTGTTGGAATATTTTCTCCTGGTCCTAGCTCTGCTCAGCCTGCCACCTTTCCCAAACCCCTCAAAGCTCAGTCAGAAGCCAAAACAACCTCATCTATGAGCCTGCAGGAACATCCTGGCAGCGTGGGGAGAATCAAGCTCTGACTGAATTTTCCAAGTGCAGAGAGTGACCATGGATTGCTCCCTGATACCTCTTTTGGGGACACTCACCTGGACTGGCAGGTGCAAAACCCCCACAGCTGCATCCCTAAACCTGGCCATGACCAGAGAAACTATTTAACATCAGCCAGTGTTAATTTTGTTGATTAAATCTCTGCAGCATTAAGCAATTTCCTCCCGGACTGTCTGCAAGCCTTGCTTAAGATCGGAAGTGAAAAGCACGGGGTAAAAAGCAAGTCATGATTATTTAATTGGATCAATTTCTATTTTGCATTTTTAATGGCCATTCAGCCCTGTCCATTTATCAGGCAGACTCTGCCCCAGCACTCTCCATTCCAGCAAACCCACAGCCCACAGGGACGGGCTCTGTGTCCATCTGGGCTGGCCCAGAGCCACCTCAGCACCCTTTGAGGAGCAGGAATCAGACAGGGATTAAAAACCACCATGCTGAGGAAGGAAACCATCACAGGGGCTCTGCTTCAAGGGTAAATCTCAGATGGCATCGATCTGAAATTCTCTTTGTCATGCTGGGGAGGAAAAATAAGCTTTTAAAAAATACCAACCACCAAATCTGACGCCATCCTGGGTGCAATTAGCCCCAACCTTAATCTGTCAGAGCTGTGAGATCATACAGGTTGCATGAATGCTAATAAGCATTTGATATTTGTACAAGCTTTCTGGGGATGAATAATTCAATTGACTTCATCCATTAAATTTCCCCTATTAAGTTTTCAAGCCATGGCTGGGGCCACTTCATCCTCCAGACAAGGGGGCTTAATTAGGAATTTTAGCACACCCTGACAGAGCCACAGGAGCTGAAATCTCCGTGGCTCTTAGGGTTTTGAGCAGCTCGTGTCTCTCTGCTGGAACCCTGCTGAGACCCTGGAATAACTCCAGCTCACACCAGGTGGGTGCTCCATCCTCTTTCCAGCATGATGGTGTTGCCAGAGGCTGGTTTAGCCCTTTCCATGGACTCAGCCCCTCTGTGGAGGCTGGGAAGGTGCTGAGGGGCTGCTTGGGATGAGGGATATGCAGCAGCACTGATGCACTCCCTGAATTTTGGCACCACTCGATGATTCTGTGAGTCCCTTCCAACTCAGGATCCCTGCCATTCACGGATGTTACCCAGAGTGTTCCACACCCAGCTTGGGCTGTTCCTCATGTCAGGACCCTTCACTTGTGCCCCTCACTTGTAGGTAAGCGTTGGGTTGTTTTGTTCCAGCTGTGGATGTTGGGCCCCTCCAGTGAAAAATAAATCTGTTCACCGTGAAAGGGAGAAAATGCCAACGACCCTCATTAAGTCACACTGCAGGGAAGAACCAGATTAATGATTTGAATATTTGATTGAAGTCCCCTGGAGCAGCTTATTCTGATTCTGCTTTGCCCCACGTGGAGGCACAAGCTGCTGAGGGCCCATGGCCGTGTCTGCAGGGTCTGTTGGATGCATGGAAAGCAGCGTTCCCACCTGAGTCATTCCCAAAAAATGCAGTCACCACTAGACCACAAGCAGGAGGGCTCCATGCCCGGCAGGAGAAGGAGCTTGTTTATCCTCCCCTCTTCTCCCTGCTTTTATTCCTTGTGTCCTTATCAAATCCAGCTGTCCTGATGGGCACCATCTCCCCAGGTCTTCCTCACCCTCTCCCCTCCCTACCTCCCTGTCAATTTATTCTGACTGGCTCATTAATTAATTTTGCTCATTAACCAAAAGAAATCTCACCGATGATAATGAGTTCCAATACAAATTAATTCTTCAGGGAAGAACAGGCACTTCACAGCTCCTTGGCAGCCACAGTGTCCATACCCAGCAGGGACCCTGGCATGGGGCTGGCGGCCACATGGACACAGGGATCATCCCTGGAAGTGTCCAAGGACAGGTTGGACAGCAAGCTGGCATAGTGGAAGGTGTCCTTGCCCATGGCAGGGGCTGGAATGGGATGAGCTTTAAGGTCCTTTCCAGCATAAACCATTCTGGGATTCAGCCATGTAACACAAAACCCACCTTGGCTTCACCCAGGTGCCTTCCCACCACACTCAACCTCCAGGTAAATATAATCAGCAGGAATTACAGCAGGAATATCCCCCTCTGTGTGCTGCTGTGAGATCCCACTCCTTCCCTGCTTGATTTGAGCAGTAGAAACAAAAGGCAGAGAAGACAAAGGGCAGGGAAGCTCCCTGCAGCCTCCTGACAGGCAGAGATGAGTCAAGGCTGTGCAAACAACTCTAAAAATACATTTTATTGCACATTAATGACACCATCAAATGTATTTCACTGGCCATTTACCAGGTGTTGATCATAAATACTTGGGATTAGAAATAAACTTTTGTGCTGTGCCACTGTGGTGGTATTTGTGTCTCTCCCACCTCCCCTGGATCAGCCGCGGGGCTTGAACAGGGGATGGAGATAAAGGAGCTGCTCCTGCTCCCTCCCTGCAGCACGGGGTGTCTTTCCAGTCTCATTTCCAGGGATCTACTGCTCCTACTGTGATTACAGTGGATGAGCCCAGAGCTGGGGAGATGGACAAGAGATAGATCCCACAGGGATCCCCCGCTGGCTGCCCAGGAGGAGGAGAGCCCCTGCCTGCTTTCCCCAGGGCTCATCCAGAGGCAATTCTATGGGAAACCCAGGGAAAAGCCTCGCCACAACTCTCCAGCCTCCCTGGGAGCCCCTGGATGTGGAGCCAGGCAGCCTGGGCAGGTCATGGTGCCTGGGTTTGATTCAGGAGCTCCCAGGGACAGAGCTCCCAGCAGTTTGGATTTTTCCAGCCCCGGCTCTTCCTGGGGATGAAGCAAACATAATTCCATCAGCTGTTTGACATGCCTCCTGCACAGAGGTCAGTGCTTAAGGGACAAGGGAAATGGTCCTCCAGGAGCTGGGATCCAACCTGGAAGAGGTGACAAGTCAGTGATCAGCGTGTCCTTCCTCCCTGTGAGGATGACTGTGGTTCCAAACACCCCAGGGAGGCTTCCCATGAGTCCCATCACAAATCACAGGATCAGGACAAGTCCTGGAGGAGAGTGTTTTAAATGGCCAAGACAAACAGCAGCTAAATAACACCCATGGGGTCACCATCATCCACAAACCTTCATCATGCATGGAAATCAAACTCTCTGATGGAGCATTAATTAAGTTTTCCAGCAGGATAAAACCACTTCCTAGCTTGGGATTTCACTCTGCTCACAAAGATTTAAAAAAATACAGCTAATTAAAACAAGGCTGGCATGCCAAGAAGGGAAGAATAAAAGGTCTTGTTATGGCTGGGAGGGGACAGAGTCCCTCCAGATGCAGGTACAGATGACTCACCGCTGCTGAATAACCCCCCTGCTGCCTCTCTGCCATGGGGAAGGTCTCCTAGTGCTGGGAGAACTCCTCCAGCAGCTGTATATCACCTGCCAGGCAACAAAAATGTCCTGAAAATGGCTCCAGGGTAGCTGGTAGCCAAGTGCAGTGTTAATTAAACAGCCTCACTAGCTGCTCCAGACAGCTGCTCCAGAACTGCTCTACCTCACCCCCACCCCTGACAGTTTTCAGTTCAAATGAATTCTTTTCCCTGAAGCATTTCTGAAGGGCTGTGGAGAAGGGATAACATTTCAGGCATTCCCTCCCATCCCTCCTGCTTTCCTGTCCCCTTCTCTCAGCCAGATTTGCTTGGCCTGAAAAACCGAGTTCAAATAGGCATTGACAGAGAACACACCCATTGAAATGGGGAAAGGCTTCCTTCATTCCTCCCACTCTTCCCCAGAGGGTCTAGCAGCAATCAGCCATCCCAAAAATCCCTCAAGGAGAGGGGAACGTGGCCTGGGATGCAGAAAGGAGGTGAAGGGATGAAGCACAGCAGGCTGGGGAGTCTCCATGGCGCTGACATGTGCGTGGGCAACAAATTTCCTTGTGTGAGCAGCAGCACAGCCAGGGCCCCGATGGGCCAGCACCGTGTCACCAGCCCAGAACTTGTGGCATTTTATCTTCTTTTTTCTGTTGTTAGAGCCAGGATTAATTGCACGAGAGACGTTGTTTTGTGTTCGGACTCAGATGTTTATTAATTCTTATCTAGAGTACAGGCTCACAAGCCGTGAGCATTAGCTAACAAAGTGAAAAATGGCTCTGTCTCTATCTCTCTACAAGGCTTTTTGAGAACAAACAGTCCAATTATGAAATGACACCTAAATTATTCTTACTTTTAACCCAATAACCAACCACCCGTGGTCTGCAGTGTGGACTTTTCTACCCAATTACAAAATACCACCCAGACCCATGGAGAAGGTGGTGAAGAAGAAGGTGAAAAAGAAGGACTCAGCCTATGCCCTAAAACCTCCATCTTGCTTTAGATATGTATTACTGTATTCTAAGCCCTTAAACTCTAAGCTTTGCACCCTGTGATATCGCACACTTCTATCCAAACTCCACACCCACAATCCCAGTGCTGTCACTCAATTTTGGGAGCCTTTTCCACAGCCTCAGGTCAATGCAGTGTTTGCTTGGGGGTCAGTGCCTGTGAGCACAGAAAGCCTGAAATTCTCAGTGCCCAGGGTTCCAACAAGAACTGTCACATCACTGAGCCAGAACTGTCACAGCCCTGTGAAAAACGAGGTTCACTTTTAAATGTAAATTTGAAGAGATAGATTTAATAAAAAATTAAGACAATTATGAGATAAAAAAGCAAAGTACAGCTGGTCGGGTGACTTGGCACTTAGCCAAGTCCATACTTTGCTATCTCAGACACATTTGTTAAATACCCTTTCTATTGCATCAGTTTGATGAATATTCGTATTTTTTCATAAACTAGTTTCCATATTCTAGGAACTGCTTTGCATGGCCCCTCCTTGGGTCTGCCTTTTTAGAGCATTTGTGTTTCATGGCCGTGTCTTTATTATCACCTTTAGTTTGGGCCTTGATCCGTACTTTCTTCAGGTGGTAGATGCTGATAGTTGGTATATCAATAGCAGGGTCTTCTTTTTGTGTTTACTGGATGTTATCCCGACCAAACAGACAGTTTAAGCATACTTACATCAACTACTACCACTATGCCTAATTTTCTAAAAGCAGAAATAAAAAACTTATATTCTATATCCTTACCACAAGGTTATTAATCATACAGCACACACCTTGTGAAAAGCCAACTTTATAATATACATTTATAACAGGCCCATCCCATCACCAGCCCAGCACCCTCACACCGTGGTCTCTGTGGAGAAACAAGTCACCATCAGCAGATTTCAGCGGCTCCAGCTCCTGCAAAGCCTCAGCACGTTCGTCCTTCTCATTTACACACCCAAGTCGCCCTTTTTCCTTTTAATTAGAGCGGGATAATTAAACCAGCACGGTGCTGTTTCCTGCTTTTCCCAGACCCAGCGGTGTGAGGGCATTTCTCCTGATATCCGTCATTAAAACCGCCGCGCTGAGGGCACTGAGGGCCCCGCTCCTCCCCGGTGGGGCTGACCCTCCGGAGAGCACAAAATCCACCTTTTATTTCCCTCTTTCTCCCGGCTCTGGCCCTTGTCAGGCACCCAGAGCTGTTTCAGCAGCATCATCTAGTGGCCGTGGCCTCCTCCACACATGGAATGGCAGGACCGGGAATTTCATGGGATCATCGCGGCCCATCCCGAAATCCCGCCCGGCTCCTGCCCGTCCAACCCCCACAACAGCTCCGCCCTGAGCGTCCCTCACAGCGCTGTCGCTGGAGCCTGGCAGCCTTGGGGCCGTGCCCATGCCCGCTTGGGGTTGTTTTAAGCTGATATTAAATAATAATGGTGATAATAAATAAAGTTCTGGACACGTGGCGGCGCGAGGATAACGGGGCAGCGCCGGGCGGGCTCAGGGCTGAGGGGAGCGGGTCGGATCCTCTCGGGGACACCGGCAGGGGATCCTGCCGACAGAGCTGGGGGTGAGGTGGCCGAGTTTGGGGGCGGTTTGGGGGCGATTTTGGGGTGATTTAGGGACGATTTGGGGGTGATTTTGCGTATGGGGAACCTCGCGAAGAGAAGCGAAGAGCGGCGCCGGGGAGGTTTGTCCGCCGCGCCGCCCCGTCCGTCGCCACGGCAACCGGCGTGCCCGCCATGGCGGCGCCCAGCGTGTTCCTGCTGGCCGTGAGCGGCGAGATCGAGAGCGGGGAGGTGCGGGAGGGCCGGGGGCAGCACGGGAGACACACCGAGACAACGCGGGGGGATGGGGGCATCGCTCTGGCTTAGTCTCGGTGCTGCGTTGGTCCGCGCGGGATGAGAACCTGCCCTCCCTCCTGAGCCCGCCCGG
>VWZU01001013.1:23545-52541 GCA_013397095.1 Sterrhoptilus dennistouni
CGCGGGGGGGGGGGGGGGGGGGGGAGAAAAAAAAATGACACAAAGATACAGACATTATGATACAATAGTACAAATGATAAATTATTTATACAGTAAATAATGGCAATAGTTCAGCACAAATCCAGAAAAAAGCAGCCGGCTCCCGGGATTATGAGAAGTTTGGGAAAATATTGGAACACTTGGAAAGGAAGAGTTGTGTGAGACTTTCCTGGGGAAAAAAGGAATCTCCTTTCTCCCCCACATGTGCAATATTTGGGCATAGAGCACACCTCAAACTGGAACAGCAAAGGGACACAAGGGGAACAAGAGCTCCAGGACTTCCCAGAAACTGGGAACACCACAACCCACCAGGGCTGCCCTTTCCTGTCCCCTCCACGGAGTTGAGTTTCTCTAGAGCATAAAACTGAATAAATATCTGAACTTAATTGAGGGGGAAATTATGCCAAGGAGTGTGTGTGTGTGTAATTTTTTTTACAAGATATTTAACATTTTTCTCTTTGGTCAATTTGACCAGTAAGGCTATTTCGGGCTACTAATGTTTTAAAAATCAAAAAAAGGAAAAGAAAAAGCACTTTGAATATTTGCAAAGTGAGAAAAAGAAGGAGGGGGAAATGCAGAAATGGGGCAGAGGATGCAATGGGACACACAAACATCCTCCAGAAATGTGGGAGGCCAGGAAGGAGGGAAGATTATCCTGGAGAGTAGGAAAATCATCACAAAAGGAGCTGGAGCATTCAGAGCATCCTCAGCCAGGACAGTGACCCCCCCGTGTCACCCCCTGGGGACACAGCCCAGCCCAGGAACATTTACCAAGCCAGCTCTTACCCTTCCTGAACTCAGCTCCTGCCACAAGCCCTGTGCCAGGCTGGGATCTGGGCTTGGTTAGTCTCAGCCTAAGTACTTCCAGCACCTGAATTTGGGCTGTGGCTGCCAGGGAGCCTCCTGGGGGTTTGCTGTGCCATGAATGTCTCCATTTAATATAAAAGGGATAAAAGTTCTGGGGGCAGTGACTCGGGAGGAAAAACAATTTGCCATTCAACAGCTTCATTAAGCCAGGAGCTTCAGCTTCAGCAATTCACGGTGACAGCTCCAACTGCAGATTATTTCAGCACTTTAAATATTTCTGATCAACCTCATCTTGCCTCTAAGAAGTTCCCCAGGACGTGGCCAGGACTCTTGGCTGGACAGACAAATCCCCATCCCACTGCAGTTCACGGGACAGAGTAAGGGACAAACACGGAGTGACCTCGATTCCAGTGCTGATCCAATCCAGCTGGGAAAAGAACTCCGGAGGAATCTTGTCCCAGATCAGCTGGAAAGGACTTTGCCCCCACCCTCTGCAAGGATCACACCCTTCCTGCTCCAGGCTTTTCAATAACTTCAACAACAACAGAAAAAGCCTTTTCCTTGCTCTGAAAGGCAACATCAAGGAGGTTTTGTTTTGTTGATAAAGACAGGCTGGGTGTGGACAGCAATCCTCTTCCCTCCTCTATAAAAACAACGACTGGGAACCCTCCTTGCCAATTCCAGAGGATCCAACATCTGCACAGGAACATCCACACACTGAGCATTCTATACACTCCCAGAGCTACCCTGACCTACACAGCTCCACTCTGGGACTGATCTAAATCTGATCATCCCTCAGCCTCCCCTTCCCACCAGGAGATGGATCCAGTACTCCCATGGGATCCAATCCTCCCATGGGATCCAGCCCCTCTTTGGCCCCACAGGGCCACACACACACAACACAACTCTGGCAAATTCTGTTTTCTCCCTCTTAAATTAAGGAAAGGCCACCAAGTCCGTTCAGAGGTTCCCTGCAGGCAGGAAAAATCCCTTTCCGTGGATTTTTGGGAGAGCAGAGCTCAGCCCTGCCGAGGCGAGGGCTCCAGGAGAACCCCTGAGCGTGGTGAGGAGTCCAGATATGAACATTTATTAAAAAAGGGATAATTCAGCTCCCAAGGGATGGCTGGACATGGAAGCAGTAATTCCTACAGAGTGCACCTTCCAACAGGAAAATTCAGTGGATAAAATGAAACAAGTCGTGTTTGTACATCAGGATTTTTAACAGCTCCACAAGTTTTACAGGGAAAATAAAAACCAAAGAGCCTCCCTTGGGATCTTCATCAAGGCTAAAAGTCTGTCCAGTCTGGGGATTGGGAAATGGGAACAAATCAAGGGAAAGGCGACTTTAGTGTTTTTTCTTTTTAATGTAGTCTTAAATCATGTTATGCTCAAATTCAATTCATCTAAAAATAATTAGTCACGAGGATTTGTTTTTGATTTGCATTATGAATACTTCATTTTAAAGTAAATATTTTAGTGTTAATCTTCCCTTTTAAACTCTCTTTACAGAAACAAAGAGCTAAAACCATAAATAAGAGGGCATTAAAACCATAAAAATGACATTTGCCAATATCTTAATTTTTCAGCCAGACTTGATAAATCTATCAAAACCAGACAGTTAAATAAGAACCACATTATAAAAATTAGCAAAAAAAGGACTATTAGGTAACTCTGCAAACTCAAAATATGAAACTGTACTAAACAAAATATGTGCAAAAGTATACAAGAGTAACTGCATATAGCAAGGTTAAGCCTGAATTAGTTTTAAAGCTTGCCCCGGTGAAACTGAATTCAAAGTTGTTCCACTGTATTTTTTGTTGTTGTTGTTTTTTCTGTTGTTTTTTTTTTTTTTTCTTTCAACTCACATTGTAAGTCAAATAAAAACTAAATACACATGAAAAAACTTCCAAACGAAGCTGGTACTGGACAAGCACAGAGCAGGACACTCACTCAGCACGAGTGCAGCCACTCACAGAGAGTTCCAGGAGTCCTTAAGAGTAGTGTAGGAATTCAACACTGCACACGACAGCACGAGTCGAGCATGGTCTTGGGTGTTTTGTCTGGGGTTTTGTGTTATTTTTTCCTTTCGAGACAAGCTTGCTGTTGTCAGTCACACCTCAGAGATACCAAAGCAGTGCGAGTTTGCAACGTTTAATGCATAAAAACCAAGCCCCCCTGGGCCCTCCGGGTCGGTCTCTTCTAAGAGTAAGGACTATGGGTGAACCAACAGTCTAGAACTGTGTGTAGTTATGTGCAAAACATTCACTAGCACTCGGAATCTCAGGTCTATCTTACGGGCAGAGGAAGTGACAGATGCAGGGGAAGAGTAAATTCGGAAATCCAGCACATGATCTGACATCTACAAAATAGCCAAGGGAGTTTTCCAATGGCAGGTTCTCTCCCTAGAAAGTGTGTTTGAAATGATTAACAAAGTAACAAAAATGGGCAGGATCTAACTTTGGTGGAAAAGTCTGAACATTTCACATGATGCTCAACAAGCCAAAGTAAGGTACCATCTGTAGCAAAGACTAGATTTAGATTAACTGGTAAGTAGAGACAACTCTTCAAAGATCATAACTGTAAACTGCAAATCTACTTCCAAAGTCTCTCACACACCGTTCAGTCCACACAGGCCACGTTCGTTTTGCTGGAAAGACTTCAGCCTGGAAACACTAGGAAAAGAAAAGTTCCTTTAATTGGGTCTTTATAGGAGGAAAGGGTTAGTTGTATTTGCAGCTTGGGAGGCTGCAGGTGGCATTCCTGTACTGTGCAGAGCTTGGGGCATTGATCCTGCAATGCTCAGCCCCTGGCCCATCCTGATGGTGCCCATGGCTGGCAGCGGTGCCATCCCCACGGGCACAGGGGCCATGGAAGACAGAGGTATTGGCTCCATGCTCATCGGGGGCACGGTGCTGAACGAGGGGCTGCTGCCCATCACAGGGCTGGCTCTCATCTGGTTCAGGGTCAGTGGCTGAGGCTGGTTCACCTGGAAGGGGTTGATTGGAGTTGCTGTGGTAGCGGCGCCTGGATGGGAGAGAAGGGAGAGACAGAGAGAGGCAGTGCTGTCAACACCAGGGTCTGAAATCATCTTTCCGGGTAAAGGACACTCCCCGTGTGCATCCTCATGCCCAGAACACCCTGTGGAGCATCTGCCCCCCAGCAAATTCCCCTTGAGACAGCCAATGCCTCCAACAGCCCTTCACTGACCCACAGCTCCCATACTAAGAGCCCTGACTGGAGTCATAGCTGCCAAATCTGGTTACCTGCAACAGCCCTAACCACAACATCCACATCACTGATTGGATTTCTTATATGCTACTTTGCAGGCTCTCTGTGCTCCTTTACTGCAGAGAGTGAGTTTACTTGGATATTGGGAAGAAATCTTTCCCTGGGAGGGTGGGAAGGCCCTGGCACAGATTCCCAGAGAAGCTGTGGCTGCCCCTGGATCCCTGAAGTGTCCAGGCTGGACAGGGTTTGGAGCAGCCTGGGATACTGAAAGGTGTCCCTTCCTTTTTTAAGGTTTTAAGCTCCTTTCCAAACCATCCTGGGACTCGGTGATTCGTACTTTTGCACCAAGCTCTCAGCAGCCACCTCCATTTTCATGTTTCTGGCACTGAGCTGGGACAAGAATTCCCAAAGTAAACAACTTGTTTCCAAATTACAGCGGTGCTCGAAAAAGCAGAGCACAACTTTCCCAGCCTTTGAGGTTCCCTGGATTGCTGCCAGCCCTGCAAATTCCTTTTACTGCACAAGCCCAGGATTATTTGGATGGCCCAGTGACCCCTCACAAACTTTTTGTAGTACCCGGGAAGGGCAGATACACAGATTTCCTCTCTCTCCCTGCTCGCTGCCAAGGCTGCTCAGAATCACTGCTTCTTTCCTACTCAAGGATTTTAATAAATTGACTTTTTCTTCCATTGGAAGAGTGATGAAAAATAAATACTAAAAGAGCATTTCCAAGTGTTTCACTCTGTGAACAACACAGGAAAACATCAGTGCAAATCCAGCTTTAAAACATATCTGCCACATGTTTGGTGTCACCATTTCACTCTGCTCCAAGCAAGGACTCACTTCTAACAGGCTCAGCTTGCAGGAGAACTGCAATAGCCAATTTTTTTTTTCCAAAATACACTGAGAATGTGTTTTCAGATCAAAACTGGCTCACTGTGCCAGCGTAAGACAGACTAACCAGCAGCTCACTGAATTACCCTGCAGGGTTTGCTCTCTGGGACTTCAGGCTGCAGTCAGAAATCTCCCGTGCCTGCTGCAGCTCCAGGAAAAGGGCAATTCCAGGAAAAGGGCAATTCCAACCTTCTTCCACAGGAAATTCCTACCTGTTACCTTCCCAAGGTAATCTCACCTGCTTTGACAAAATCCAGCTGAAATTCACCCATTTTTAACAACCTTCAACCTAACACTGATAATTCTGAGTGAGGGGAACTGCTGGAATAAAGTTCAGCTGCAGCCCAAGAGCAGAGACTTGGTGTCTTCAGGGACTTGTCCCTGTGCTGGGTGAGCCCAGAATGCCTCTCTGAGACCCTCCTGCTCTTGATCATGATCTGTTGGCTGAAATAACCATGGAAACCAAGCCCAAATCACCCATCTTTAACCCCACCAGCACCAAGCTGTGCAGAGTTTTTCCTGCAGGAAGGGAAAGCTCCAACAGAAACATAAAGGACTGTGCAGAAACCAACCTGGTGCCAAGAATGGGTTCAGAGAAGTAACAGGTTGTGGTGGTTTAGACACCAGAGAATCCAGGTTCACCAGGGCAGCGTTGGGGCCCAGGAAGGACTCCGGGGTTTTCCGGGCCGTGCTTTGTTTTCCTGATGTCCCATTCGAGTGCTGGGACTCAAAGAGATCAGGACTCGTGGTACCGCTGTGCTGAGAGGGCAGAGTGGAACCTGATTCAGCTGCAACAACACAAAGGGACAAACAAAACCCCCTGGTTAATCCACAGAGGCAGGCAGAGAGAGGGCCTCGAGTGTGTGAGAGCAGAGATGCTTTATGCTAAGTTTGTGTTAGTCAGGGTTTCAGGCTGTTACACCCTCTCAGCATGCAAGCAGGTCAGTGTTCTTTAGCAGAGCATGAAGAAGCTACAGTCAAAGAGTTGCAGTGCTCTACTGATGGGATTCCCACAGCTTTGCTGCTCCAGGTGGGACTCACAGGCTCCAAGGAACAGATACTCCAAAGCCTTGGCTTGTGCCCTGGCCCTACACCACTGCTGTGTCCTTCCTAGCTGGATTCCAACCCAGGGTTTTCTCCTCAAAAAGCTCAGCTGTGGTCCAGGCAGAACCACCCTGAGAGCAATGGTACCACAGCACTGACAGGGTCTGGCAGTTTTGATTTACTGACCATTGACCAGAGGAAAAATAGATTAGAGTATTCATAGAAGGTATTTTCTCATCTTCCTACTGGAATTTACACATTTGAGAGATTCAGTCAGCATGGTTCTGGTTGAGTCTCTGAGCATAAGCCCTGCTCCAAACGTGCTGGACATTGGAAATTAAGAAGTCCAACAAATTTCTGGGTCAGTGCAGCAAAAGGTCACAGGGTGCAATTCCATGGATTACAAAAGGCCCATTCCCCACGAGTTCATGCACAGGCCAAAATGTGAACAAGGAGCTTTTATTGCTGCATCATCACTTCCTTCCCTTTGTGAAAGCTGATTTTTTTGTTCAATCAAATTCAAGAACAGAGACATTTGTTGCTGTGACTGTCACCCAACCTGTCCACATGCTAAGAATTTGATTCGTACCTGGCTTTTTGGAAGTTCGAAGTGTGTCAAATTCAGAAAAATCATCTTTAACTGTACCATTCAAATTACTGAAGAGGTCAAAAGATGTACTTCCTGTTCAAAACAACAAGACAGCCCTGTCATTAACACATCTTCGGTTGCATCACACAAGCTGATCCTCCTGGAAGCAATTCCTAATCCATTCCTGTCACCAAGATGCCACCAGAAGTTCTGGAGAAGCAGCTGGGAGTGCTCCTACTCTGAGCCAGGAGCTGGGAGAAGGAGAACGCCACAGAATTGTCCTTTCTGACAGCATGGAACAACTAAATCAGAGCAGTTTGTTTTGGATCAGTGTAGGGCACACCTGAGCATGCTGGGGGTTGGTTGATTGAGTGTCTGCATTAGAGACAAGCAGACCTTGCTGTGGAAGGAAAGAACAGAAATGGATTTACAGCCTCAACTATCAAGTGTTAGGAAAACACCGCCGGTGATGATTTTATTACTGCTCCCCAGGTGGAAAGGAGGAGGAATGCCAGAGCAGAGGTTGTGGAGATGGCAAAGCCCCATTAGCTGAAGCACCAGCGCTCACTCAGAGTTTGCAATCAATGAAACATCACCATTCCAAAACGTGGACACACTCTTACCTCAGACTGGAGGCAGAAAAACCACATCTAAATCATCAGCAGTCACACTCCTCAACAGCTTTAAGGTTTGTGTGGGTATTTTTAATTAGCTGAAATGTTTTCCTAATTTACTTTTAACCTTCAACACATTTCAAGCAAGAAGAGCGCAAGACGACAAACCCCAAGAGGAGTGAAAATTGAATATAAAAACAACATTTATCAAGAACAAAGAGCCACCATAGCTAAAGGCTCATTGCACAATGATCTAGTTATTGCCCTTTGCCCAGGGAAAAGCTACTTAGACAACTTTTTGCAGCACTCAGATTCCTTTGTCTGTTGTGTACTGGGATGAGTGACGAGCAGAAAATGCATTTTGGATGCTTTTAGCCACGGTGCCAATATGAAAATGCCAGGTATTAACACTCATCAAGGTTGCATTAGTTACAGAGCATGAACAGACAATTACAGCAGCACCTTCTGCATTTTTACCAGGGCTCAGGGAAAGTTTCACACCCTCAGTCTGAAGGAACAAACCTTCATCTGCACCTCTAAAAGTCTCCTCCGAGCTGCTCGACCTGTCAATCTCCATCTGCAGAACTATTTATCATGAGGAAAGGTGAAATTAGAGGATCATTCATTGCCAGAAATTAAGTCCTTGTCTAATTAAAGATAAAACCCAAGAGCAGCAGCAGTCCCAAGTGCTCAGCAGGCAACCACAAATACCAGGAGGAGACATAGAAGGGACAGAGCACAAAGCGGCACCACAAATTCAGAGCTTTAAGTCCAAATAAGTACATTCAAATTTCTTTCTCCTGCTGGTTATTACAAGTCCCTTTTATTTTGAAGACCAAATTCTGCCAATTGTTCAGTTTATTTGAACCACACACAAGGCAAGCAAATAACTTGGACTTCTCATTACTGAAATAAGATGGATATGGGATGAGAACATTGCTCACCAGAAGTAGAGAGAGGTTTGTTTGCAGATGCTGATCCCCAAGGATCCACGGTAGGTTTTGCTGCAGTAGAAGATGGCTGAGCAGGAGCCCAAGGGTCCACGTTTTTGGCCAGGGGCTGAGCTGTGGATCCTGCTGGTGCTGCCCAAGGGTCAACGGAAGCAGCTGGTTTGGCACCTGCAGGAAGAATCAGCAGGAAGAGGAGTCAGAGCAGTTCCCCTCTGGAAAACCTTCCCTGGAGACTGACCCCACCCAGGAGCCTTCACTCCCCACTAATACAGAGCAAAAATGGGAACAGCAGCTCAGTATCAGCAACTCCCAGCATTTGTCACACACTCTGAACAACAACAGCACCAGGAAATTCTGGGCAAGGCAGAGGAATAAACAATTCCCCTCTCTGAAGCTGAATACAAACACCTGCAAGAAAATAAACTTGCCTTTGTTCCTGACATTGCCACCACAAGTGACAATCCCTGGCTGGAGGTGACCTAAATCACAGGGTCTATTTATGAACTCAGGGGAAAGTGAGTTTATAAAAAGCCCAAAGGTAAAAGGTGTGAGATACACATTAACCTCTGCACAAAGGAATCTGTAAGATTCAAAGGCAACGTTTTCCAACTCTTTTAACCACACTGCTATTTTATAAAAATATAATCAGCTTCCCTGAGCCAGCTGTGCTTTTTTATTCCTGTTTCTAAGCACTCCTGTCACACATCTAAGCTGCCCACTGATACCTTTTTTTTTTTTTTTACCCAATGCTTGTATTTTCAGGGTTCCCATTTTTACTGAAAGATGCTGACAACTCTTCATTCCTACAAATTCAATCACCAAAGGTTTAATTCCCAAATGAGGATTTTTATAACCCAAGAGAGCAGGACAGAATGACCCACACAGCAACAACTCTTACCTTCAATATCCTGTGGGTTTCAAGTTACAATGGAGAACTATTTTAGCTTTTAAAACTCCATTCAACCCCACTGGCATCTCAATATTCCTGTAAATCAACTAAATGCTGTACACAGTGGCACAAATTCCAGCTGGAATTTTGGGTTTTGTTTCATCAGCAGGCACGTGGTCACTACAGCTCCAGAGCAGGAAATGCCAAAACTCTCCAAGGAAGCCCCATTATTCCCACACCAGTACTTCCATTTCCTTTATCTGCCCTCAGTACTGAGTTAAGAGCAATGCCACACTAATGACAGCATTTCCAATCAACAGCAGCTTTCCCAAAAACGTCCTTTCTTTCCTAAAGGGAGCACCTCAAATGAGAGCACTCAGGAAAATCCCTTCCCAGAGCTTCCATCAGCTCCACTGAGACACCACAGCACTGGCAGGATTTGGGAAATGCAGTTTCATGAGTCATTGTTTGTTACCAGCAATTTCATAAACTTGCATCTTTGAGATTATCCCTGGGAGAATCCAGCAGGGTTTGTGCTGTGGTGTAAGGAAGTTGGGAAGCACTGAGGAAACACCAGGGCTGGAATTGGTACAAGGAAAACCCTGTCAGAGGGTGACACATAAGGCAGGAGATATCAGGAAGGTGGATTTTGGTTGCTTTCAGCCATGGAAAAATAAACTGAACAGCCTTAGGGCCCAAAATTTGGGTTTTTTCTCAGTTCCTGGGCAGTTGGCCCAGGAGTTTTGTAGGTGCCTTTAATGCCATCATGAGCAAGGGTAAAAAAACCCAAAACAAGGCATTTCATTATTAAACTTGCAATTTTTCATCAGGAATGTGATGGTGGTGTGTGGAATACAAATGATTTTGAAGCACTTTAGAGCAGAGGTTGTAGAATAACCAGCCTGAAGCAGAACTGACAGAACAAAGCTGCCGATCTTCATGGAAAAGCTTCTGCTTGCACAGAAACTCCCTGCCCCTTAAAAAAGTCAAAAATTCCAATTAAAAAAAAACCAGATTCAGCTCCAGTTCCAACTATAACCCTGTGAGGAACCATCCGCTTTCTAACTCCTTGGACAGGCTGTAGCTGACCCAGATGCCAGCCCACCACACAGGCAGCAACATACACAAAAAAAAAACCCCACACAAAAATTTGGCTTAGTTGCTCTTTAAAATGTGAGAAACTGCCCGTTTCCCTTCAGAAATATTCCATGGATTTAGCATGAAAATCCTATGGAACAGTAAATATTTTAAATGCCAACCTGCATGTTTTTTGTCTGCTATAAAAATCTTGATTTAAGTAATTTAATCTTTTTGATCCTGACCATACACAAACACATCCCAATTCTCTAGGAGCAATTAGGGACATGATAATTCAGACTGATGGCCTTCTTAGGAAGCAGCTTCCTAAATATCAGATTAAATTCTGGGAATACTCTAAAGCCATGGCACTGGACAGAACCAGTGAGACACAAGCTGGACAAGTCAGTTTTGCTGTAAAGACAACAGAGATGCCATTCTCCTCTTCCTTAGGATTCAAACTAAACACACAAAAACCCAACTGCTTAAAAAAAGTGCAACTGCCATTGGTTTCTGCTTGGAAATGAGGAATTCAGTGCAACAAATGAAAATGGACTCAGTCACAAGCTGGACACCGAGGGACTTTGAAATGCTCAAGGTTAAAAAGCAAAACCTTTCAAATCCCACTGCCCCTGGCGGTTTGCTCTTACCAAATGATTGCCAGGGGTCAGAGGCAGGGGCTGCAGCTGTGGATCCTCCCCAGGGATCCGTTTGGTTGGCAGCAGCAGCAGCAGGAGGTCCCCAAGGCTCGGCTTTGGGCGGGGCCGGTGCCGAGGAGGGCAGGGCATCCATCAGGTCCAGCAGAGTGGTGTGCTGAGGGCAGGAAGAAGCTGAACTTTACTCAAGAGCATCGTCAGGCTGAAGTACAAACCCGTTGAGAGTGAAGAAGCAATTTCTTAATTTTTTTTTCTTTTACACGCCTGCATTGACTAGTTCCAAATTTAACCCGCATGGAAGAAGCTTTAAGCTACACAACAAAGCAAACCCAAAAGCATAAAAGAGCTCAGTATTAAGCTAAGTTTGTGTTACTGTATTTCAGCTTTTTGGCAGCATAAACCAGGAATTTCTTAGGCGAAGGCACTACCTCCTTCTTTTTGGGAATTTTAATTGTGTCTCTGCGACTCTCCTCCAGAGCCATCTGTAATCTCAGATCGTCTCCGCGTCTGAGGCGCTCCTCCTGCAAAGGAAATCAACACTGGTGATATAGACCATGAGCCTGCTCTGAGCTGCTGCTCCCTGCAGGGCTCCAACCCTGCCCACCCTGTGCTCCACAGGGGGATGTTTGGGGCTGGCATTTCCACGGAACACCAAATGAGGCAAAGAAGTTTTCCTGTGATTCTTGCCTCCAGGAGCACCCTGACCCTGTGGTCACAACAACAGCCAGTTTTTTTGCTGGTTGGAATTTACCCTGGTGGTGTGTGATATTCTTTCCAAAATTCAGTTAAGAAACACCACAGAAATTCGAATGAACAACCCATTTGTCAACTATCGCAATGGTTTTTCAGCATTCAAATCACCACTGAGGGTTGTAGGGAACTAAACTTAAATTTCCCTGGCTTTTGTTCACTTCCCTCTATGCTGGTGCAAGATCCACCAGAGGAATCAAATCTTGCCAACTCCATGTGTAATTTGAAGGTTTAAACATCTGTAACTACAATGTTTATGCCACATTCAACTCCTTTAAATATCTTTGCCCGCATCATGTCTCTCACAAGTTGACTAATCCCCCAGCTTGTCATTTCTGAAGCTACTTCGAATGCTTTGATTCTGATTTATATTTTTGTTCCCTTTATTGCCCAATAATGATAAAGTTTACTGGGTGATAGTTTTCCTTTCCAAGCACTTATGCTTAACATGCAGCTGTAAACTAAATTGTTACAGGAAGCCTCTAAAATATTACAGGCACTCAGCATAGCTGACTTGAATTTTCACTCAGAGCTGAGATTTGACTTTGTTATGTATTAAAATGCAGTCATTTTATCCAAATTTACTCCAAATTCAGAATGAAGCTCCTAAGAATTAGCACAGTAACATAACCCACGTGATAGATACGGAGTCAATTCACTTTAAACCAAGTATTTTATATATTCTGGTACTTTGTGTCAGGTCACCCTCCTGTTCCAGAAACTCCCACCAAATGAACAGACCATTCCAAATTCCACTGGAATCAGAATCTACTGACATTAATGAAGCTTTTCAGGATCAGTCATGTTTTCAGCCCTTCCTAACTGAGAACATCTTCAGTAATGTGATGATTAACATCCTCCCACACAAAAGTCTTCTCGCAAAGTGACTGTCATCTTCCACGAGTCTCAACAGCTCGGAGGCTGAAGTTACTTTAAAAAGAGATTTAAAGAATAAAAATAATAATAAAAAAAACACCCCCACACACACAACATTCCACCTGGAGCAAAGCCAAGCTGATATTAATAAAATAATAATAAAAAAAACCCCAAACAAACAAATTCTCCAAGCATGGACACTTTGGAAAACCTACACGGGCACCGACCTGCTCCGCCACCTCCCGGCTCATGGCCAGCGCCAGCTGCAACTGCAGCTCCTCCTCCCCGCTGGTCTGGGGCCGCGCCTGCTCCAGCTCCGAGGACACTCGAGGGGATGTGGCTGTTGGGAGACAAAACACACCACGTTCAGCACAGCAAACAGCACAAACAGGGCTCGGGTCAGGCTCCTGCACCCCGTGTTTGGTCTCAAAGCTCCCTCGGGGTCATGAGGCGAAGTTTCTGCCGAGGGTGACAGGGACGGGATGGGGGGGCGCAGAATTCACAGAATCGCCGGGTTGGAACGGACCTTCCAGATCATCGAGTCTGTTGGAGTCCAGGGCAAAACTTTTGAGATAAAAATTTAATAAGCACCTTTTAAGACCGAGCTGCAAGTTCTGCTCTTCTTTCAAACCCTAGCACAAGGCTTTGAAAAAGAAAAAAATCCCTAATTAGGGGGATCTCAGACAAAAAAAACCAAAAGGGTCCAACCCAGCCCTAACACCTCAGCTAAACCATGAAACCCCACATCCAGTGTTCTCTTAAACACATCCAGGGATGGTGACTCCACCACCTCCCTGGGCACACCATTCCAGTATTTTATCACTCTTTCCACAAAAAACTTTTTCCCAGTATCCAACCAATATATATCCCTCAACACAGCTTAAGGCTGTGTCCTCTTGTTCTCTAGTTGCTGCCTAGAGAAAGAGACCAACCTCCCACCTGACTACAGCCACCTTTTAGGAAGTTGTAGAGAGTGATAAGGTCACCCCTGAGTCTCCTTTTAGCTCTGCATGACAGTTCATGAAAAAAAACCCAAAGTCTTTTTATGGGGCTGTGATATCAAGAAGTACCTCCAGCTCATGCTGGATACACCCTGAGTGTATCAGAGCTCCTCACTTAAACAAGTACAGAATTATTGTTGAAGGAAACATTTGTGGGTATTTCTTACATCTTCCAGTGTCAGTAAGGATCTGCTGGGAGTGGGCCAATATCGGGGTAAAATTGGATACCACCCACTTTTCTGTAAAATAATACAGTCTTAATGGGAAGATAAAGAACTATTCTTAACTGCTGAGCAGGCTTGGGGACAAACAAACCAGCTATTCAGGCTCCAAATTTACACAAATACAGGATCATTCTCTGTTAAAAAAAGGGTTGGTAAACGGGTTGGGGCTGTTGGTTGGTTTCTGGGGTTGGTTGGGGGCATCTCCTCCCCTCCTCTTTCAAGGAACAGCTCAAATAAGCAATTTCTCAAGACACAAACCTTCTTTTAGTGATGCTTTCACTCCAGGAGCATGTGGAATTCCCATCCTACACCACTAGCAGGTTTAGCACTATACAGTAATTAAACTATTTTGTACTCACTCTCTCACACAATTCTTTAGCATCCAAATCACTCACACAGAAATTTTATCTCGCTTTGGCAAGGAAGTTTGTATTTAGTGGCTGGAATGATGCTTAGTTTGGCAAAATTTATACTGACATTTAATACTTTTAATTGAATATTTCAAACTAGCATGTCAAGCTCGAAGAAATCAAGTTTCTTCCTACCAGTGCAGCTGAGTATGTGAAAATGAGATTGCCAAACTCAGTTTGAAAATCATTTTTTCATCACTACTTTAATCCTCCAGACATTTCCCAGTCTTGTCTCTCTCTCCTTAAGTTTCAGGCCAAAATGACATCACAAAACAACTGGAAATTTCTCATCCAGCAGGTCAGAAGGAAGGGGACTGTCCATAAACAAGGAATGACCGTTTCTCCCTTCCCACCGCACCCCGAGGTGCTATCCCACCCCATCTGCTTTTCAAGGCACAAATTAATTTATCACCCACAATGATTCTTCCACCTTGTGCTAATCCTGAGGCTCTCAAGCCAACCTTACCTCAATTAAGATGGTACTCATAGCTCAATTCTATTACTTTTTCAAACTATCTCATATAAAATAATTAAATTTAGCCTGGTTGATGAGTACTTACTGCTCCAACAGTCACGGCCAGGCTCTCCAATATATTATATTAAAAATATGATGATTAAAGCATGTGATAATTCCCAGCCACTCACCTAATGCAGGTAATAAATTAGCAGTAATTCTAATCATTTAATCCAAAATGGATGATTTTAAACCAGGATGGAGGTGGAAACTCTTCCCTTTGGAGCTCAGAGAATATTTTCTGTTTATCTTTGCCAGAAGATTGAGCAGTTTATGGGTGTTAAATACCTCAGAGAGAGAAAAACTGTTTCAGATAAAGGGGTAAAACTTCATGGTATAAACTGGCCATAGATTGACTTGAGACACAGATGGAGAAGAGCAGTTTTGCAGCAGGGATTAGAGAAGGAAAGAGTCCTAACTGGTTTAAAAACAGAGCCTGGGACAAATGGGACAGCAGCAGAGTCACCTGAGAACAGATGGCACCTGGACTAGGAGCAGGGAGGAACCTTCTGCTCTGCTGGGCTTTTAACTTGGGGGGGAAATGGGATTTCCTGCATTTCCTGCATCCTAGCTTTTCCATTTCTGTATTCCACAACCCCCAAGAACCTGATGGCAGAATGACATTAAAACTGAAATGATGCAAAATAAGTTCAATTCCACTGCTCCTCCTCCCATTTCCACACAAAGGACTTGCCGAACTCACTGCCCAGTGCATTTCTGCCTGGAAAAGCTGGAAAAAGCAGGAATTCCATCTCACTCTGAGCCTTTCCCTGGCTCTCCACTCCCAGCCAGGCATGGGAAGGGCTACCTTGGCTTTGGCAGGGAGCTCCATGAGATCACAGCTCGCAGCAGATCCCAACAGCAGCAGCTCCAGGATCCCTACATGGATAACACGGGCTCTCTCTCACACACACACACATACATTATTCCTTCTCACTTTTAGGCTTTCCAGCAATTCACTCTACTTGCTTCCATTAACTCTAAAATTTCCAGCTCCATTTGACTTAAAATAAAAAGGGGAAACATCCATGTGAAGTTCTTCCTCGGGCCTCAAAAAAAAAAACAAAACACCAAACTATAGGAATGTTGCTGTTTTCCATGTAAGCCTCTGCAGTGTTATAAAACCATCCACATTAAAGAGCTGCCAGGATTTTTTCTCTTTTTTTTTTTTTTTGGAAAAGGATTAAGGGAAATTCAAAACACTCTTCTTGGGAGTAACCTGACAAGTTTTATCTGAGATTCCCATCCATATGGGCCTCATCCTGCTCTAAGGTTAGAATTCCCAGGATCCAGCAGAAAGGTTATGGCCTTAGGAATAGGACAGTGCCACACAAAGCATCCCTTATCACCCAGCACATGACAGTTAACTCAGATGTTTATGTAAGATGAGACTCAATAGATCAATTCTGACCTGCTAAGCCCTGCTTTGCTGGGAACTGGAGATCCCAGTCCCCTCCAGGCTGCCCAGGAGCAAATTTCTGGGAATCTGTTCCCCCCAGGGAGCACCGGGCCTGGCTGCTCAAGGAAATCATCTGGAGGCTCAGTTAATCACTAAAGCAGGATTCTGCTGCACCATCTGTGCCTGCCCAGGCTGGGACAGCTCCCAGACACAGCTATTGATAATTTCCTATATTTTGGCTCTATTGAAAAGCCTCTGTAGCTGGTTATAGAGCTGGCTGAGTTGAAGTGAAATACAGGACATGGAGAGCAGAGCCCGCATTAATAATAAAAATCGGGCTGTATTTTCGTTCAGAATCCTGTGCTTGGCTTTTGGGCTGTTTTTTGTTATTTCTGGGGTTTTTCATTTAGTGTCAGGCTTCCTAATTTGCAGGTGGAATTCTGAACAGAATTCAGCTCTCAGTCACATTAGTTCAGAAAGAAAAGCTGCTTCCTCACTCACTCAGTGAACCTACAAAAGTGGGCAAAACCAAAAGTGACTTGAAAAACTGAAATAATATCAAGGTAAGGACTCAGAAACCAACAGCAATTCACTGGGGAAGCAGGCAGAGATCCCATCTGTCAGTCTGCCAGTGAAAGACCACTCAAATAAAGAAGGGATAATTTTAAAAAGCCAAATGATGGAAAGGTAAATGCAAGCTGCTTAATCTGGAAAGAATTGTGTAATCCACCTTTCCCTTGGGAATGAAGGAACAAGGTACAAGAAGAGAACTGATAACACTGATGAATGTGACAAGGTGGAGCTGCTCAGCCTTCCTGCAGGATTCTGACTGCACTGAGCAGACTAAGAGCTTCTGAAATTCATTTAACACTCAACAAATCCTTCAGGCTTGTTTTGTTGGGAGCATTTTCCTCTCAGGTGATCCCCACACCCCTGTGAATGGACACAGTTGGATAATTCAGTGTCACTACAAAGTCTGGATGCACCAGTGGCACCTCCCACCTTCACTCTCAGCACCAGAAAAATAAATGTATGATGAGAGGATTTAATCAAGCTGTCAAATGACATCTGACAGGAGTCTGCCACATTCCTTCAACACCTCAAACTATGGGAATTCTCCACGCTGTTCAGCCAGATTCACTGCTGGGTGATATTCCCTATATTCCCTGACTAAGATGGAAGGGCAGGGATGAGTTCCAACCTGCAGAATGGATTATTAGAGAAATAATTATTAAATAAAACCCAAACCCTTTAAAAACAGGAGTGTTCTGAATGGAACAGGGTGCTCAGAGAAGCTGTGGCTGCCACATCCCTGGAATGTTCAAGGCTGGAGCAACCCAGGAGAGCGGAAAGTGTCCCATAGCAGGGGTTTGGGACAAGATGAGCTTCAAGGTCTCTTCCAACCCAAACCATTCTGGATTTTATAAATTTTCTATTGTGTCAAACCCAAACCAGCAATTCCTCTGAATTATTTTCTGCTTCAAGCAAAAGGGGAGACAAAACTGAAACAGATGAGTGAACACAAACTTGCTGAGGCTTCACAAAACTTTTAAATAACACATCAGCTTAACATGAATAATCACTGGAAACACAAAACTCCTTAATTCAGCTACAGCAAATTGCTCCCGGAATTTTTCCAGGTTCAGGTTAAAGGGATCCCATCCCACCCCTGCTTCCCAAACCCTCCTGGAGCACAGGGGAAAAAGGGAAGGATATGGACACAATTCAAAATAACACCAGGACGTCGCAGCTTGGGCATAACAGCATTGGATCGCTTAAAAAGCGTGGCCTCAGTAAACTTGGTTTTAAAATTCCACCAGCGTTTGCCAGGCTGGGAGCAGCACCCCAGCTCAGGCTTAGGAGGTCTAAATTAAGAACATCCTACTTTTCCCCGTGCAGCCATAAATCCAGAATCCTATTTAAGTGGTCACTGGCAGCTGGAGATGAAACAAGGCCAGGAACAAGAGGCTGAAGTTTTTGAAACTGGGTGACAAATGTCAGGCAAAAACCCAATTATTTAGACCCAAAGGCAGACTAGGAGTGAGGGACTATTGCTCCAGAAGATTTTAAATATTCATCTTATTTCCTTTCCTCTCTCCAGTTGGTTTAGTTTCAGCACCACACAAGAATATTTCCTTAAGGTGAAATAAAACCTGGTATCAGATTTGATGCAACTCCACAGAACTGGCATGTTTTCCAAAATAAATAGAAATTATGCATTTTGTCATGGAATATTTAATAGCTCCTAATCTGAGCATTAATTGTTTAAAGAGAGAAGATAAAACCAATTGTTCACAGTATGTCAGAAATTACTGATGGAGGTTGGGAGGAGGTTGCTTTTGAGTATCTCTCTCTTGGCTTCCATTTTCAGGTTATGAGACTAGGTAGAAAAAAAAACCACAAATACTTTTACAATTCACATGCCATAATGTGCTCCCTGGAATTATCCAAGCACAGAGATCTTCAGGGCCAACAAAGTCATTAAGGCAAAGCTTTGGGGGAAAGGATTTTATTAAAAATTATCAACTTGCACCATTTCATTTTGTACAGTTTCTAAAGGATTTTTAGAGATGAAATGAAAATATTCACATGGAAACAGGGAAAAATACCCTTATCTGCCTGCAGCAGTGAGGGATGATTGGACATCAGTCAAGAGATCCTTTTCTGTCTTGAATTCTCTCACACTACACAGGGTATCAATATTGCTTTTATTTTGTCACAAAGGATGAATCTGGGACACAAGAAACAGCAATTCTTTAAGGAAACCCCCTGTGGCTCAACATGGAGCAAAAATCCAATTGTTCCCATGCAAACCTACACAGGTTGGGGAGCTGGAGAAAAGGAGTTTGAGCAGAGTTCAGTCAGAGATGCCTGTGCAGTGCAGCTGCTTCAACATTCCTGACAAACTGACCCAAAAAGGCTTCACTGATTTAACCAAAATTTTACTTTTAGCCCCTGAAAGGAGAGGGCAGAGATCTCTCACACCCAACCCAGTATCCACTGAGAGTTACTGGTGAGCTGTCCTGCAGGAACTCCCAAACTATTTCAGCTCTTTCTTCTGCCAGAAGGCACTAAAAATGAGATTTTATAACCCAACATGAATTCTTCAACCCAAGGGAACGAATTCTGCAACCCTCACCCATGGTGCCTACAAGAACCAGGAGTAAAAAGTGCTGACAGCAAAGCACAGAGGGATAAAACATTTCCTGTGGTGGTGTTGACAAAAAAGGCTCTGCCACTGCCCCAAACTTTATTTCTATTTGCCTGAAACATTTAGCAAAGAGGGTGCCTGGACATTTTGAAGAGGCAAATCTCATGCTGTAGATAGCGAATCTAAATGTCTCTGATCTCTTCTTCAAAGGCTCAGAGGAATGAAAGAGAATTCTACCAGAATATACAGAGCAGCAACAGCATCTCAGGGATGTTCTAAGGGGAGTATTTCCCAGGAGTGAAGCAGAATTTCATTCCTTTTGCAGATTTTTTTTTCCTGAATCCAGATTTGCAGCACAAAAGAAGGGTATAATTAAAAAAAAAAAAACCATGATGGAAAAAATCTCTTTCACTTTAAATAATGAAAAGCATCTTTTTCATTAAATTTAGCAGGCACAGGAATAACCCCACATTTATGTAACAGATTAAATGTCTGGATTTTAATGAAACTCCTTCCTCGTTTCCTGGGATAAAGCTCTTCCCAGTTTCCCAGTATCAGAAAGACTTAGCACAGCTGTTCTGGAAGGTGCTGGTTTGCTTTGCTCCACTCAATTAAACCAGACAAAAAACCACATTAAAACCTCAAAATACACAAACTGACAGCCACCTGGATTTTTTGCTGACCCACAGTGAAAAAAGTCCAGGAGAATTGAAACAGAGGGGGAAAGAAAAACCCCTGAGATTCCTAAAGCTTCTTAGAGGGTGAAGAAAAAAAATAAGGAATCTTTACCTCCAAAGCAATCCTACCACAGAACACACACAGGGAAGTGGGAGCAGTAAATCCACACTTGGAATACCGAGAGGGAAGAGCCAAACTCGCTGCTTCTCCCATCAGAATTCCTAAAGCACCCGAGGAACAATTGAGGAACACGCCCTGCATTGCTCAGCCCTGCTGGGAGGAATAGTTTGGAGCCTCTGGTAGCATTTAAGATTCCTAACAATAGTTCCAGGCATTAATTAAAGTTGGGACTGGTAGAGCAACAACGCTGTGAAACCCAAGGTGTGCTCAGCATATTTCAGCCCACCAGCCCAAGTGAAAATCAGTATTTCAAGCTATCTCTAAATTAAGATTTTTTTTGTTGTAGTCAACAACAATCTATACATTTGAAAAGGAAAAATGTTGTTATTATTGAGGCAACAATATGCGAGTTTTTCTTTAAAAATTCACAGTGCTGAAGCATGGTTATTATAGAAAAACTATATAAATACAGAAAAATTATTATTACAGAAAAATAAGGATGTTTGTTATCCTACTGCTAATTAAAAGCCAAGATCAAAAATTCTTATAGCTGGAAACCTTCACTCACATTTTTTGTACCCTTGATCCTAAAAATACTTCTTTTTGGAAATAATTTTTTCTGCTCATCTCCAGAACTTTAAACTGAGATTTTCTCCATCCTGGTCTGATTTTCCTTCTATCTTCACCTGCAAATGTCAGCAGGGCTGACCCCAGTCATGGATTTATGATTTAAGAAGCACTTTGGGACCCAGGACATGACAAACTTCACATTCTTAAAGCTGGTGCTCAATGGTTCCTGCACCCTGGCTCAGCCACAGCCCTCCACACATTCTAAACATTCATTTAAAGAAAATATTTTCTTTCAGAATTAGACCATAACCACTGACATTCCAGCCAAAGCAGCTTTCATCAGATCATTACTTACATTAAGGAGGATTTAGTGCCAAATCAGGCCTCCTCCTGACATGACAGGGAGTCCCACCAAGCAGTGGTGGAAAGAATTTGTTCTTCCCACATCACTGTGTTCATTTTTTAAGAATGAAGTGTAGTGTTTAGTATCTAGTACAGACACTCACACACCAAATACTGAGAATATAAATATTTAAATACAGATTCAAAGCACTCCTCCTCCAAGGACTGCTGAGTAAGCAATAAAGGAAATTAAACAGCAGCATTGTTGCCAAAGTACAACAGGAGCAGCATAAAGTAGCAAAATTATTCAGGAAATATTCTGTATTTCTTATTTATTAATATAAGACCAGGTTGGACAGGGCTTGGAGCAGCCTGGGATAGCGGAAGGTGTCCCAGAGATCAGTTTTAAATTCCCTCCCAACCCAAATCATTCTATGATTCCATCCTGAACAAAAAGAACACATCTTCAAGCATTCCTTTTAAAACCAGAAACAAACAGAAAAACCCCTTCACAGCCTCCCCATCACACCAAGCACTGGAACAGGTTCACCAGAGCAGCCTGGCAGTGCTACCTTTGGAACTGACAGTAAACAAGGGCTTTTGAAATCGATTTCCATCACTAAACACAGTCCCCTCCAAAGCAAATATTTACCCAGGCCACCAACACACCACGGAGCAGATCCAGAGAGATCCCAGATCCCCCTGCAGGCAGCATTTCCACCCTCCCAAAGGCACCATTCGCTCCCACCTCCAACAGCAGCTCCCCAAAAATAAGGATGAACACTCTGGGATGTCTTTGCCTGTACTTACAGCCATGGTAGGATGCTGGGGATCCTCCAGACTTGCCATACTCCTGCTCTGAGTAGCTGGTGGACAGGTTGGGCTGGCTGGAGCCTCTCCCAAAGGTGATCTGGTTGCTGCCAACCCCAGTGGCCACCTGAGCCATGCGTTCTTTGGTCTTCAGGGCTTGGGCCCTCTCTGTCTTGAGGCGCTCGTCGTCCTTCAGAAGGGACACCAGCTGCTTGGATTTCTCCCTCACGTTGATGCCCTGGTCTTTCCCATCTCGATCAATGTACTGAAAATCTTTCAACGTCTGGATAGCAAAAATATTTTCTTTACACTGCTGGGCCACCCTCTCAGACCCAGTTTTAATCAGGTAATCTAAGAGGGTGAGGGCCTTGTAGACGTGTCGCCAGTTCTTGCCGTGGTCATTCAGTCGTTTCCAGATCATGCTCATAATTTCAGAGAAGGCCACAACATTGTAGGTCAGATCTGCTATTTCAGTCATCAACGAACTGGAAGGACCCCAGGGGTCATTTGAGGTTGCTTCCCGAACTTTTATTTCGGCCTCTGAGTAATTGTTCACGATGTTCTTCATCTGCCGTCTGATAGACGAAGTCGTCATTTTTATTTCCCCTTTTTGTCCCCGAGGCAGATCCCAGAACACAAACAGCAAAGAGCTAAATTTGCTCTCCCAGGAACGTTTCTGAACTGCGAAGGCTCCGTAGCAGTGGCGTGTTTGTGACACGTCCCACTACAATCATTTCCTCTCTTCAAGAGGATGACAGGAGAAAATAAAAATCATGACCTGAGTGAGGAAAGACAACAAAGCAGGTTAGTGGGGTCTGATTGTTCTGCACAGACAGCACGACATACACACACACTTGGGAGAAATTTCCCTAAATTTTTATCTCCTTGAATTTCTTCTGATTCTGAAAACAACTTGTTCTCCTCACGAGTCACATTAAACATTTAAGATTAAAAACCTAAAGTGCTGAGCAAAACAAAAGCAAGAGGAAAATCAAGCTGATACAAAGGCAAAATTTTAAAAGCAAACCAGAAACAAAGCCCAACCTGGAGACTTAGTTTCTGACGCAAAACCTGCCTAGAACGTTAAATTACAGAGCTCAGATGAAACCACATGAGAAATTCCATGTTCAGCAGCCCACTAACAGTAGGAATCTGCATCCAGAGAGAACAAGCAAACTTCCTAAACATCAACCAAGCCATTTCTGAAACCCTGGGTAAGTTTAAAGCCCTCTCAGTCTCAGGGCAGAGATCCTGTGGCCCAACACACTCCAACTCAAGGCGACCTTTCATGATAAGCAGATTAGAAGGAATTTTTTTGCCTCCCCAAATGCATTTACTTTGTTCATTTGACAACACTCAGCAGATCCATGCTTCCTGCTCTGTGTGTCTCTCACACAGCACAGAAGAATTTTTAATTCTATGAGAATGGAATTGTAAAGCCAAAATGACTGGCAAGAAAAGGCAAGGACAAGCTGTGGAGCTGGAAAGCTGGTGTCAGTCCTTTAGTTAAGGTCACTGTTTCAAGTAAACAGAGGGCTATTAAGCTTTGGAATAAATTACTTGGGCAAACTGGCAGATTGGCCATTCCATTAACACAGAGCAGCCCTGAGAGCCACCAGGGGCAAAAACACTGAGTAGGGACTCTGAAACTGGGCTGGCCACGTTCACAGAGATGCCCATGCCAGATGTCCCTTAATAATGTTCCTCAAACACTCCCAAGAACCAACCCCATCCCCTACAGAGACACTGGGGACAAGAAAAGCAGAGATTTCAAGCCTGACATTGTTACCATTCTTCAAATTAGAACAGTGCCATTTGGAATGGAAGCAGAATTCAGCGTCAGCACAGGTCTGTAATGGCTTTTTTTAGCATAAAGACAAATTCCCTTCCTTGGAAACCTTTCTGGGCAGGTTTAACTACCATAGAACACATCTAATGAGTTATTTTATTGGATCTTCTTCCACTAAAGTTGATTTTTGGCAGAATAAAAACCTCTTATGACACGACGCAAGATTAACTTTGAATGAAACCAACACTAAACTTCAGGTAAACTGCATCCCCCTGGTGCTGTCCCCAATATTTAGAACCCCCGTATTTAGAATATTGAGAATATTTAGGAGAGGAGATAGCCAACAGCAGCAGGAATAAAAGGGGGCATCTCCTGGGACATTTTAAGTTCTGCATGGATAAAACCAGAATCTGAAAATGCTGATCCTACACACACATTCCATGACTGCTCCTTCCCTCTGGAATTTTACACTGCCCAGATCTGTTGGCTCACCTGCCCCTGTGATCCCCCTCTAATCCCTCTCTAATGACTTGTAAAAGGTGAAGAAACAATAAAAAATTAAACAGAAAAAGCACAAGGTACATCTTATTTAGCCCAAACCATTTCTTTTTGCCAAGAATAGGTTAAGGCAAGTTCCCAGCCAAGCTGAAACCAGTCATCCAGAGGATGTGGAAGGTCACACTGAACTGGGAGCAGGCTGCAGGTAGGAGCTCCTGGAGGCAGCACAGGATCCAAGTGCCAGAGGAATCATGGACACAATCCTGATGATTATACAGATCCCAGAGCAGAAGGATCCAACTCCCCTATTAAAAACTGAGCTTTTTCAACCAGAAAAGCAGTGAGTAATATGAAAAATCAAACCCAGGAGGACTACAAAGCCTTCTAAACCAATTGGATAAAAAGTCCACCAAGCCTGACATCCTCAGGCACAAATTCTTGTGGCAAAGAGCATAAGAAAGGAATATTTATATTTCTTTGTATTATCAGCAACTGGGACACCCTGGATGCCAGCATGGGCACACTGGGCCTCTCCCAACCCACCCTGGAAGCCACCTGAGCTCCCTGTGTGACCCTCAGCAGGTATAACCAGTGGCCACACTCAACTAACAGGTCATTAAGGTTTCTAAGAAAGAAAGTATCACCTTGGGCTTCTTTCTGTCCCTTATGGTTTTATAGGAATTGGCCAACTCCTTCTGAAATTCAGGCTACTGAGAAGCTTCTCCTTATCTCCATCATCGCTGTGGTCTTTCCATGCAGAGATTAAACTCCCATTTCTTGGGATACATACAGTCCCCAGCACTCTGCATTTCAGATTTGGCAGCAACAGAAGTTTGTATCACAACAGAGTCATTTACTGCTTAGCACTCCCCATATATCAAATATCAAAAATCCCCCATATATCAAACTTCCTAGAATTCCATGTGCCTCTTGGGAGTTGTGCTTCTCCTGCTTATTTCTTTTCCCTGTGCATTTCACCTGTCACTTTATCCCTCAGCAGGTCTCAATCTTTCATCATTCCTTTCAATTCAAAATTCATTTCAAATTTGCTTTGATTTGGCCATCTTATTTTTTGGGGGCCAATCTGCAAAAGGAGTATTTGCAAGAGCACTGATCTCTGGCAGGACACTTGGCTGGGAAGAGCCCTTCCCTGTGAGAACCAACATTTACTCCTAATCCCATTTCCTGGCTTTTAACTGACTGCAAATCTATGAAAAACATTCTTGCCCTTAGGAAAGTTTTATTTCTTTCGAGGTCAGGGATGAGAGAGAGGTCTTCCCAAAATCTTTTTACAAGTACACTACAGGAGCAAGTGCCTCACCTGTGTGTATCTCCCCAGTCAAAGACAAGTTTTATTACTTACCAACTTCACAAGCTTTTGGAAAAATCATTAGGGTAAAAATCCCTGAAGAATTAATCACCCTCACAAGACAAGACTGCTTCCCTTTTCTCTCTCTTGCACCAAGTCATTTTTGCACAACAGCACAGGAAAAATATTCAGAGCCTCCTAAGCTTTGCTGCATGGCAGATTGCAAAGCGAGTAAGAATAACCCAACTCTGGCTCACTTTTGGAGCTGATTAAATGCAACACAAAGCTGTCAAGGGCTAAAGAAACAGAGCAAAGAGCCTTCGTTCCCTCCCAAGTACACCCCACTAGGAAAGCAGGCACTTGGTTTTGGAGAAGAAACCAAAGGAAGAACTCCAAACTGGAAGCTTTTCTAAGTCTGGAATAGTGCTTTGGAAAAACAATGCCAGAGCAAACACAGGAGAGAACACACTGGATTAAGGGAAACCAGCAATTTACACACTTCCAGGAAATTAAATATTTCACTTGTTCTGTAATAGACTCAAAATCCATCAATCCATCAATGCTGAGCAATTCTTCACTTTCCTATCTTCGAGTCCTGAAAACCAAGGCCTTTCATGAGAGAAACAGGAAGGTTTGTTTTTTCCTTTTCTTGATGGATGTTTTCATCTTACTCTACTCATAACCCATAAAAACCAACTTATTCTAAACCTCAAAATAAACACCCAAAGGATGTCAGGAAGTTGATGGAGCTGGTGCTCCCCTCACCAATGCAGCTGGACCAGTATTCAAGGTCCTGCCTTGGCAGTGGGACTGACTCTCACCCAAGAGGGTTTTGTCCCTGCTTTTCCACACTCTGCTCCCTCACCACACAATGAAAGCCTTTTCCAGGATTATTCCAAGTCTTGCACCACAACAAGAACCTCTTTTATCATTAAACAGATCAAAAAGCCAAACACCCCAACTGCATAAAAGTGAGGAACTGTTTCTAACACGTGATCAAATTCTTATGCAGAAAATTTAGATTTTTTTTCCCCAGAGATCTCACTGAATTAACTTCTCACAACAAACCACAAGGAAGCACAATGCACTTGCAACTTCAGCAAAAATGTGAGTTTGCATTTTTAACAGCAGAGCTGCAAAGAAAGCAGAAAGTGAGACCAGTTGATTCAAGCTGTTTCTGGTTAGCAGGAAAAAGGCTTGAGCAGATTTCTGTGGAAGTTGAACTGTTTAGTCTTGGGGAGCCTTCCTCATTTTCACTCTTGGCTTAGTCTTCCTCTTTTTCACTCTTGGTCCCTACAAGCATTTTCTCTGATTGTGAAGTATCTTGCCATCTCCAAATGGAAAGGAAACAGATGTGCAGACAAGAAGGTGAAGGCTACCTGTGTTACCTGGAGGGAAACACCCCATGCCCTTTTCCCTATTCCAACAATTTCATTACACAAATAATGAATTCTGGTGCTTTCCTACACACAGTGTGCAGACAGAAGGAATTCTTGCCTGAACTCCTCCTCTCCCTCACAAGAGATTAAGCTCAGTGAATGAAATCTGCAAGAGGAAACATCTTTAACGTGCTGAGACTGACACAGAACCAAGGCCAAGCCACAAAGTCCTTCATAAACTCAGTTCAAAGAAAACAGCCCCACAAAGCTACCTATAGCCAGCCAGGCTTTCAGCAAAATCCATTCACACCTCTGGAATGTAAAACTCCAACCAGGATTTGCCTGCACTGATAAAATGCCCTTCATATCAGCCTGGAGGTAAATATCTGCATAGCCCAGCTAAGCATGCACCGGAAATACAGGAAAAGCCTTTAATATCAAATGTGAAAATTAACATTAAACACCAGCAGTTCACCAGACATTTGCATAAAATTTTAATTAGCAGCATTACAGACAACATATATCCTTAGATTAGACAATTACGGTAAGTCACATGCATGGAAAGCAAGGATTGGAAAATAGTTATTAATTCAGTCAGTCTGTGATGTGAATCTGCAGACATCAATCTACATAAAAATATCCCTGCCTTGCTGCCTCCCCCCTCTCAGGGGGAAATACACACACACCCCCAGAGATCTGCTCTCCTTGCTCTCAGGATGGAATGACAGAGGGAGGTGATGCTCAGGGACCTGTATTCCAGGATCAATCAGGGAATTCTTGCCAATCTGTGAAGGATCAGGCTCAGAGAAGGTGCTGCCAGGTGCTGAGTGAGGAAGAAGCTCCCCCAGACAGACACCGACACCACACCTGCACACACAACCCCAAACCTAACAAGAAGTCAGCTCCTATTTACAGCAAAGAAAAAGGATTCCCATTGCCTGGCACTAAATTCACATCCTGGTTTTCCTGGGATAGCTCATTATGTGTCCAAATCCAAGCCCACTGTGTTTTAGGAAGTCTCATTTTTCCACAAACGGCTCAGAAATCATAAAAAACCTTGAGCACAAGCCTTTATATAAAGATCAGGAATATAATGTAGAAAAAAAAAGCCATTTTTCTCATACTAAATCCACACTGCCAGACAGATTTTCAAACCTGACTAATTCTCTGATTTTTTTTTTCCTCTCTTCATAAATTATTCTCAGAGAACAACTGGCTGGCCAGAGGGTCTCATTACCCTGCCTGTGATACAATATTCAACTGCAATCCAAACACTGTTCCCAAAACCAAACAGGAAAAGGGGAATCTGTGCATCGTGGCCACTTGGAGGAGAGGACTGAGAGGAGAGAAGACACTTGGCAACACACAGAAGAGCCAACAAGCAGAACACTTATTAGCTCTCTTTTGCTATTCCACAGCAGAGAAAACAGCAATTCATGGGAATAAACAGCAAAATGAAGAGCCTGAAATTCCCATCAATGCCCTTCCTCAACCTTCAAAATTATTTAGGAAACAAGTTACAAATACAGATTGGCAAAGGGTTTGGAGAACAGGGTTAACTCCAGGGGAAAGGTTTCATTTCCATTTTTCACAGCTTAAATGCTTGTCTTCTTCAGTGTAATTTCTGAGGAGAGGAAATGGTTCAAAATTCAAAGTTTTGGAAGCTTTCCACTCCCTTTTACAAATGAGAGAACAAGGTCAGCTTTCACAGACAGCAGGTGGCCAAATTATTTCTTTATTTAAAGAGTTAATGCTGAAAGATAATTCTCCTTCAAATTTATGCATATTCATGAGTGCCAAGGTTTGATTCTGCGCTGGTTTTACAGTCCTGTCTGAGCCTCACTGAGGGAAAGCAGCTCCAGCTTGAGTAGACTTTCAGCTGTAAAAGAGATTTACGGACACAAATCTGGTTCTGTTTTCTCCATACTACCTTTTCTTAGTCCTTGTCTCCTGAAATTCCCAGGATTTGAGCTCCATGGGGAGCTCACTTCTCAGAGTATATAAGAAGGGGGGGGGTGAGGAACAAATCTCTAACCTGCCTCACACAGCAGCACCACCTGGCCACGTCCTTTTGGGACCTGCCAAGACACAAATGCTGGGGCTTTGTCACCCCCAGTTGCACCAGCCTTTATAGGGTTTTGTCACCCCCAGCTCCATCAGCCTTTGTGGGGCTTTGTCAGCCCCAGCTCCATCAGCCTTTGTGGGGCTTAGTCATCCCCAGCTCCATCAGCCTTTATAGGGTTTTGTCACCCCCAGCTCCATCAGCCTTTGTGGGGCTTTGTCACCCCCAGCTCCATCAGCCTTTGTGGGGCTTAGTCATCCCCAGCTCCATCAGCCTTTATAGGGTTTTGTCACCCCCAGCTCCATCAGCCTTTGTGGGGCTTTGTCA
>VWZU01001013.1:52824-65818 GCA_013397095.1 Sterrhoptilus dennistouni
TTTCCCCCCCAGCTCCATCAGCCGTTGTGGGGCTTAGTCAGCCCCAGCTCCATCAGCCTTTATAGGGTTTTGTCACCCCCAGCTCCATCAGCCTTTGTGGGGCTTTGTCACCCCCAGCTCCATCAGCCTTTGTGGGGCTTAGTCACCCCCAGTTGCACCAGCCTTTATAGGGTTTTGTCACCCCCAGCTCCATCAGCCTTTGTGGGGCTTTGTCACCCCCAGCTCCATCAGCCTTTATAGGGTTTTATCACCCCCAGCTCCACTGGCCTTTGCAGCTGGAATTACTGTCAGGGTGGCTGTAAATGTGCTCTGAAGGGCTGGGAGTGGGGAAAGCTCTGCCAGACCTGCAGATCCCCACTCACGACCCAAATCCGACCTGCACTGGGATCTAATTTTAGGATTACAAGCTTTGACAACAGCTCTTTAAAAATAACACATTCCTCCTTCTAGGGCCAGGTCAAGTGTCACCCACAGTGCCACCTGCACCGTGGGCACATCTCAGTTTATTCTTCATGCAGCAGGTGTGCAATGAATATCAGAATATTGCAGAATTACAGACCAGTGTGAGGTCAGGTCACTGAACCAGAAATGCCAAATACAAATTAATCCAACAGGGCAGTGAAAATACCTCCCGGAAGGAATTTGTTCCCTGGGGATTACCTGTTCCAACAAAAGCATTTTGTCTGTTTTCTCACTAAATGAGTAGAAAAAAAGATCACCCAATGTGTGCCGTGGCTGAAAGGTAACAATCTGAAATAAATTCAGCTTACCAAGTATACTTGAATTGTATTTTCAACTGAATTAAGGGCAGTAGGAGACACTTCTTTCCCTTTGGGAAGGGAAGTGGATATCCAATATTCTTGCCAGAAGGAATGCTTTAGAATCTATTACTAATTAGAAAAGTCCAGCCTTGTCACTTAGGCTGTTGTGGGGTAACAGGCACCTGCTCAGGCCCTCACAGATCAGCCTGAACACAGGAAGAACTGCAAAAAATACAAGACCACAAAATGTCAGCTCCCTTCATTAAGCCCCAGTGTGTTCCTATAGAACTGCAATTTTTCAAATTCATATTCATCTGAAAGTGTCCTCATGTATCGGACTCCACATTTTGGGACTGTGTTTTGGGAAGATACCTGCTACTTAAAATGACCTGACGATTTCATTAACCTAACTGATTTTGCACTTTTATTAATATGAAGCAGACACCACCAAGTGCAGTTTCTCCCATCCTCCTACGCACACCAGACATGAAACCACATTAATACACTCAGTAGGCCAGAGGCAAATACTCACCATGAAAAAGACTAGGGGGGGGAAAAACAGTGTAACTCTCCATGTTACTACTGGTAGAGGCTGAAGGATTAATACTTTTATTTTATGACATTATGGTTTCTAAGAAAAAGGATTGTTCAAGAAGCACAAGATGCCAAGAAATACCTGTCCATACATCCAAACACTATTTTCTCCATTTTAATTAAGTGTGCTGCCTGCCAGCACAAACTACAAGCCTGCAAAGAAAACAGAGATTGATTTAATATCCTACTTACATTCATCAATGTCCATTCATGGCATAAAATTTCAATTGCCTTCCCTCAAAGCCACCAGATTTTGCACAATCATCTTGAAAAGTCAACACAATGTCTTAATTCAACTATCAGACATCAGATTGCTTTAAACCTCAGAAATTCAGGTACATGAGCTGGCTGCTCATGAGATTGGACCTGAGGAGAAAATCCTTCCCTGTGAGGGTGGGGAGGCACAGGTTCCCAGAGAAGCTGTGGCTGCTCCTGGATGCTTGGAAGTGTTCCAGGCCAGGTTGGATGGGGTTTGGAGCCTGGACACTGGAAGGTGTCCCTGTCATGGCAGAGGGTCAAACTGGATGAGCTTTAAGGTCCCTTCCAACCCAATCAACCCACTGTGGGATTCTGTGAATAAATTGCTGTAAGATTGCAAAGCAGGAAGCACATCCCAAAATCCTCCCTGCCCGTCGCTGGAGGAACATTCTGGCCAAAGCCCAGAGTTCAGGAGCAGGATTTGCTGCCAGCAATGAGGCTCAGAGGAGAACTGAGGATGGGATTGTCCCAGCTCCTGCCTGCTCCACTCTGCCTCACACCAGATCCGCAGGTGGAACATTCTGGTGACCTGATCCCACACCCCGGGGCTGAGGCTGCTCACAGATCACATCACCCAATCAATTCATGCCAAGGTCACTCGAATTACCTGAAAGAACACCCCAAACAAGGGGAGCACCAGTCGTTTCAACAGCAGGCTCCAGTTACAGCTCACCGGGCCAAGCTGCACCTGGGGAGCTCAAACTGAAGGTGAAGTTGATGGTTTAAATTTGGGACTTGGTTCAGCAGGTGACTGTGCAAGGACTGCAAACAGGGGATCTGGGAAATCTCCTTTTCCTGCCTAGTGACACAGCAATTCTATCTTGAAGGCAGCCACAGAGAAGGAGGAAATCTGGTCCTTCACTCTCCAAATTACCAAATTTCATAAAATCTTAGCCCTGCCCTTTTCCTACCCCAATTTTACCTCTGTCCTGCAACACCGAATCATTCACCTTTCCCTCTGACTCCTCCATACCTCTTACATTTTCATAGTGTACACACCAGAGTTTCCAAAATCCTTCCCAAACTAACCCACCTCTTTCTCCCTCTTCCTATCAGACCTGTCTAATGTGTCCAGCACCACCACCTTGGCAGGAGCAATTCCAGAGGAGAGGTCTCAGCTGTGCCACCAGCAACTTGGATCTACCCCGGATTCTGGTTCCCAGGAAACAGAACTCAAGAATATTGAACAATATAAAAATAATTCTCTTTGGTCAACTTCTCTGATGCCCCAGTTCCTGATTCTGAGCTGTATTTTTAAGTTTAGCTTTGATGGAAGTGAATCACTCTAAGATTTTTTTTTTTAAATATCAGGACATTTGATAAAAGGATTTAGCCTCATTTTGCTGCTTTAAACTTTCCAATTCCTTCTTTCATGCACCAAAAAATACATCCTTGTTCAATAATGAAAAATATTTGTTATTATTTTATTATTACTTTGTTGATTTTTGTGGAATTAGGAAAAAAAAAATCTGGTTTGAAAACACCGGTAAATCCCACACTCTCCTATGCAGATATTCAGAAATTTTCAGCTGTCAGCGTAACAATTCCTCAAGTTTTCTGAATCCACCCTCCAGCAGTAAAATTCTACCTACTCTTTTATCTACTCTGGATATTTAGACGGAAAATTATTTGAGTGGGAGGCAGCTTGTTCGTTTCAAAGAGGATGACAAAGACTTGTTACTCAAAAGCATCTGTGCCTGTTCCTTCATTAAAGGTCATTTTCTTCCAGTCAGTTCTTGCAGGGAACATCTTCTACCCCCTTAGCTTTGATACCAAGGATTGTGTCCTTGGGACTCCAGGTATCTCCTAGGGAAGGTAATACCTCAGTTTCCAAAGCAGCTGATTGTGGCTTGGGATATATTAAATAAAATGCAATAAATCCCTTGTGTAGCACTGCTCCTCCCTGTCCCTCCCAGAGCTGCCTGGTGATTATTGTTTTGACCATTGTTTTCATGCAAGTCATTAAAAACATTCTCTGGTTAGATTTAGAAGCCGAACACGAAAGTGGCTTTAAAACTCACCCAACTCCATTTTCTCTCTCTTTTTTTTTTTTTTTTTTAAGAGCTTTCCACCTAGTCCAAATGCACAGGAGAAATTCTAGCCCATTAACATCCATCAGAGAGCAGTAATAAATTCATCAATATTGCTCCAATCCGTGGGCACAGCTCTGTGCTGAATCATTTGGTAACTACATTTGCAGCAGGAAGGGCTCACACAACCTTCCCTCCCCACACTGCCAGCAGCCACCTCCCTGAAGAAGGAAAAATCAATGTATTGAGATCTCCCTCAAGCTCTGTTACCACTCTGGATGGGGTTGATGGTGCCTCTCCACACCAGGATTCCCACAGCCATCAAATCCTGCCTGGAGCTGCTCCCCCTGGATATGTCCCTCCTTTGCCAAGCCACCTTTAGGCTTGCAAGGAGCTTTCTCTTTCCTTCTATAAATTACACAAGGATTGGGTTTTTCCCCTGCTTTTTAATGTACAATGCAATATATGTTACGCCTTAAACTGAGTATTTCATTTGCAAAGAAAAAAAAACCAAAACAATAAAACCCCCTCCACACCAGGTTACTGCAATTATGCTGAACTGTGATTTTATTTCTGTGTCTATTTACAGAGCTCTGGAGGGACAAATTTCTTCCTCCAGCAAGAAGTTTTCCTGCCAGTGAAAGTTCTATGCATAAGAAAAGCTAAAAGCTACCAAAATCAGCCAGTCTTAAAAGAAAATAATTATCAAGTAACATGGAAGTTTAGCTGCCAAAAAAAGCCCATACCTGTGGCTGGAGTACAACAGTATTAAGTTACTGCTCTCAAAACAAAGGAAAAGGAATCTATTCTTGAAAAAAAAAATGCATCAGTCTTAATGATATAAACAAAATTATCCTTAAATGTAGATTGGAAACTACTCTGCCTGCTTTGCCTTGCCCAGGGATGCCAAGGCTGGTGGGCTCTGCAGTTTTCCATCTCTCTAAGTCCCTTCCTTGTGTTTACACTCTCGGTTCTAATTGCATCTCTAATTAACCCCAGGAATAAACGGGGTTTTGTTAAGGCAGCCCTTACAAAGCAAGTACAGCTAATCCAGGTCTCAGCACCTCTACTGCCTTAACACAGATGATGTCTCAGAACACAGACTCACACATGTGTCTACACAGCCTCAACTCCCACGGCTTAATTCAATTAATACCATTAAATCTTTAATGCTTGCCTTCAAAGGCTTTTTTTAAAAAATTTTTAATAGCTCTCATAGGTGAGCACGAATGTTTTAAGTCTTCCTGCTATATTTTAAATAAACTCCTCTTTTCTTGCGACTTTGATGTTTGCCTTTCTGACAAACCTCTGCTCTGTGAAGCTGCTGCGACTTTTGTTTTGTGTGCAAGGATGACATTACAAGCTCCAAAAGATATGTTAATCACCGAGCTGGAATCTGGGATTTTTTTTTAATTCCTCTCACCTGCCCTCTGGGCTGGGAGTTGGCATTAGAACAGCTTTCATCAAAACAATGAAACGCAGAAGGAGAGAAGAGGCAACTGGAGGGAGGGGGCTCTGATTTGCATCTGTTTAGCATGGAAGCGGCAGGCGGGGTTTAATTCTTTTTTACTTCTCTGCTTTCCCATGAAAGGAGAGAATGCCAAAGTCACCGTATTTTATTGAAACAGTTAAAACAGCAGTTTTGACAAAAGACTGGTCAAGTTGGATGGAAGAATAAGCCTTGTGGCATCTTCAGGCACATCTGTTTTGCACGTTTAATGGCTTTAACTCTCTGAACATGTTTTTAACTCTCCCCTTCTCTCACTCCAACTTCCTCGACACTCCTCCCCACCCTGCCCTGCCCCGTTTCTAAATTTTGAATTTGTGAGACAGGAGAGGAAGCTTTGACAGCACAATTCAGGCCTTTCTATAAAGCATAAACTACAAGAAGAAACAAAACAAAACAAAACAAAAACAAAAAACCACCAGAACAGACTTTTCTCCTCCTTTAAAGTTTATTTTTCTTCTGAGAACGAAAAAGAAAACTCTTCTTAAAATAAAACTAAAAATCAGCATTTCCAGGGGCAGGAAAAGGCACTATAGTATTATATACACTATCCAAGCTGACACAAAAAAGAAGAGATTAAAAGCCTGGCTGGAAGCCAAGGCATCCAGACACAATTTTGCACAGAGCATAGAGAACAAAAGTGTTCCTGCATTCAGGATGTTGGAGCGTGTTTCCTGCACTCACACCTGAAAGCAAACAGCACTAAAAACTGGGGATCCCAGTCAGCCCCAGATCAACAGGTCCCTCACCCCTCCAGAGTGAAAGATGTGCTCACACTTTGCTTGATCCACATCATCTCCTGCAAAACAGACCCCCCCCCAAAGCAAATTAAAAACAGAATAATAAAGACAAGCTACAAAACTCCCCTGCTGTTCTTCGCTCCTCAGCATTTCAGCAGAGTTCCCATCACGCAGAGCACTCCCCCAAAATTCCAAATCTCCAGCCACACAACACATCCTGGCTCTTAACAGCCAATGTAAATACTCCTGGAGGCATCCTATGGTTGCATTATGATGAAATTAAATATACACAGACACCATTGGCTGGCAGACAGACACCAACACGGAAATTGCAGCCCTCAGTGTGTTTAAAGCAGCAGGCCAGGCAAAAGGAGATTATGCACTAGGTAGTCAAACGTAAAAAAAAGCCAGACATTTCAGTCTGTCTCACAAAGGGGTCAGCGATTCGTAAATTTTAAACACAACACTTAAGCAGTTTTGCAGACTAAAAATCCTTTGATGATTTACCTCGGTGCTTCTCTGCAATAGACCAGTTTGAAAGTGATTTTGCTGTACTCAAGCTTTTATACTTCAGCTTCTCTACAAGAATTCTGAAAGCCGAGTCAAAGCAATTATAAACATTCCTGTATTTTACTTCCTTATTAAAGCTTCCCAAGAGAACCAGTAAACATATAAATATCTTTCAGAGGAGTCACCCAAGTACCAATAAAATCTTCAGAAAGCAGCTGCTTTGCTGAAAAAGTATGAAAAACCATGGGCTGCATAATCATAGCCTGGTGTGAGGATAGTCATGCTGTTCCTCTGAGCAGCAGACAGAAATTTCTGCCTTAAAAATCCACATAAATTAAAAAGATTCTCAAAAATTACAATATTAAATACTGACTTCTGATCTGCATTTGCATACTCCTAAGAAAAGTAGTCACTATCACCTATGCTGTTTATCTAAAAACATTCCAACAGAGGCATTATCTTGACTTTCTGAGAAACTCTTCTAAATTGGTAGACGAAGTTTAACTTTGTGAACTCTGCTTAACAACAGCAGCAAAATATAGTAATGCTTCTCATAGGTAATAAGCATTCCATCCTTAAAATAAAAAATCACTGCAAGCAGCAGAACACTGCAAGAAGCAATCAAACCCCTGCAATAAGGCAAGATGGGCTCAGAAGGCAAATATTTCATTAGATAATACAACAGAGGGGAGTTTATCCTTTCCAATGGTCATTAGAGAAAGAGGTTTTCATCAAAGAATTAAATACCTGGGCAAGGGCATTTTAAAGATGCACCAGATCTTCCTTAGACCTGAATATTGAGGGTTAATGCCCAATCAGAAACCTCTAAGCAGACATTACCAGTCACAAACCAGCAATGGCACAAAACGGGAGGGTGTTTCCCTGATCAATAAAGGGAATAATTAAAAATATTAAAGTTCTGTTTTTCAAGTAACAGTTGAAGTGTTTTCCTTTACGTGCACCATGTGGCAGAGCACACTGCGCCTGACCATCCATCACAGAACAGGCATGTTAAAACAGCTCTGCAGATAAGGATTAATTAATGATCTTCAATTCTGGCTGATTTCATAGGTTAGAGCAAACATCTCTGCCTTACTGCTGTTGTCACAAGCCTCATCCCTGTCCAAACAGAGCTGAAAGTCAGTAGAAAAGCAGCTTCAGCAGCAATTGGGTCAACAGATTTGGCTGAAGAAATCCTCATCACTAAAAGGAAAGAATTAAATAAAAATCAGAATGACAAAACTGAGGTGGATGCTTGGGGTCTGCTCACCCCGACAGCAGCACACACGAGGAACCTCCTGGGAACAGAATTCCTACCTAGAGGGAAACATGTTTGAAGGATTCTTTTGTGCTGCCATCTCAGGGGAGGAAGTTACCTTTAGAAATACTTTGTTTGGTCTCTCCCTGAGGAATATCAGAACTCTCTGTATCAGTTGTTTCAGTGGGGTTTGTCCCACAAAGGTTTTACTCGTGAACTGCACGGCTCTTACACCAGTGAGCAATTTACTCATGCGATTACTCCCGTGGACTCAGAAGAACTGTGTGAGAAAGAAGGAGCTTTGCCAACCTAAAGGTTGCACAATCAGGGGGGTAAAAAAAAGAAGTACAACCAAACCAGGGAGGAGGATAAATTACAACTGACAAAAACTACAATCAAGAAATAGCTGGTGACAGATTGTTATTTAAGTACAAGGAAGTGATTTAAACAGGAGCAGTTGTAATAAGATTATATGATTCTCTATTAAGATTCTTAAAATGTCTTTGTTCTAGCAAAGCTCTGAAAAGACCATTGCCCTTGCAAAGGTTCAGAAACTACTAAATTGATGTTAAGTCTAGAAATTAATATGATTTGGGAGAATAAAGATAAAAATGTAAAAGAACATCCCAGACATCATTAGCACTCTGTCACCCATGCTGGTATTTTTCCCTAGCGGGGTACAACGTGTGTTGCAGCATTTCTTGGTGGCAAAACTCAAACCCAACAAAGAGAAGTAGGGAGCTTGCTCTGCCTGGGTTTCTTCTTTTAAATAATGAAACTTCCAGATTGATTTTAGAAGCCATCACATTATGTAAGTGACATCTCCAGAAGGGCAGGGATGTCTCGATGAGTTTATACTGGGGAGAGATTTAATCAGTGTCTGGCTGCTGAATTTTAGCCGTCACCCCCAGACTCCACCATGTACTTTAAGTAATCAGTTCTAAAACTACAGCCACCAAAATTGGCCACAACTTCTCCAATACTGAAAAGCAAACAAGGCAGGGAGTCTTCAGATTTCTGCCGGGTAGGGTGAACATAAAACATCTCTAACTAAGGTGTCTGGCATGGTTTGAAACTAATAAGCAGCTTTGAACTTTAAAAAAAAACAAAACAATTTATTACTTAATTCGTACAAGTTTTGTTAACTGAGTGCTGCATTCTGAGAAACAAAAAAGCCTCAAAGAGCCAGCTCTGTCCCAAGCCTGAAGAAGTAGCACAGAGGCCTTCTCCTGCCTTGGTCACCTTCCAAACTCTCCTGGACCTCATGACCATTTAGGATTTATTATATGGTGACATGAAAGGCTCAGGCACTGCAGACAACATGGCCAAAACAGCTCTGGGAGGAGAGGCAGGAACAGGAATAGGGGGGAAGGAAAGGCAGGAGCAGGGGGGAAGGAAAGGCAGGAGCAGGGGGGAAGGAAAGGCAGGAGCAGGGGGGAAGGAAAGGCAGGAGCAGGAACAGGGTGGAAGGAAGGGCAGGAGCAGAGTGGAAGGAAATTGCAGAGGTCTCATACACGAATTTCAGCTAATTACTTGAGGCAGCTCAGGGAGCTCCACTCCTGATGGTGGAAGGAAAACTACACCTCAAAAACAATTTGTATGGATCAGGACAACAAAACAAGAGCATGGCTGAGACTCCTCCAGACTTCCCTAGCCACCTCCACCATAAAACACAGGCCAGGGGAGCCTCCAAGGTGGAGCTGCATCCAGGCCTGGGCTGGGACTGGTTTCACCCAGTCCCAGAGCACAGGCAGCTGCACTCCCACTGCCAGTGGGGACCTGTCCAAGCCTGAGCTCCTGATTCCCCACCTGCACAGAGCTGGATTTTGCAAGCCAAGGCACAGGAGGCGTGAACAGCCCAGGCCTGACCTTGAACACAAGCTCGAGGCACCGGTTAGAGGCATTTATGTTAACAGCCCTGGGTGACAGGAACCAGAGAGACACGCTATTAACAATTAATGCAACACAGGCTATTGGCTCTGAGATCAATTCAAGTTCAATTTTTGTAACAATACCAGAAAAACGAGCTGAAAATTATCTGTACAGAAGAAAAGAATCTTGCTAGCATAATAAGTCAAAGTTATATTTCCATATAAAAAGGCACAATAGTGAATTACAAGCTGAATTCTGCAGACATCTCCAGTGCCAGTGCAACCAACAAAGTACTTCTATACTGATTTTCTAATTAGTATCATCATTCATACAAACTCCACTATTAGATATTTACACAGAACTCAACCTTGGTAACTTAAGTTACTCTCCTTAAACTCTGCCTACAACCATTGGTTACCTAGAGAAAACACCACAGAACCTTCTGACCCAGCCACTTTGCCTTTATCAATAAGCAACCCCCAAATTTGGAAACCATAGCCAAAGCTGTTATTTGTAAAATTATAAATAAAGAATACCAAGTTTTCCTGTAGCTTTCTACCTGCTGCACCACTCACCGAGAGGCTCAGCCCAACAGGCACCGAGTTCTAGATCCATCCTGAAGCCCAGAGTCTCTGAATTCACTCTCACATTCAACCATTCTGAATTCTTTCTCCATGCAGAACAGAAAAGTAGTCCTGTAACAACCAGCTAAACTGATTAACTCGGACTTTTTAGGGTCTGTTATTCAGCACAACCCAGTCTGTACCAAATCTGGAGCAGACCTACAATCAGCCCCAGCAGGTTTTATTCCAGAGGACAGCAATCCATGTTGTTCTCCTCCATGGAGTCTCCTGCCTTCTTAATGAGCAGCCAGGCTACTGAAACACACAAAAACCTGCTGTTCTTTGAAGCACTTAAGCCAGCAGGATGCTGGTATGTTTCGATATTTTCCCTGCACAGATCAGAGCCAGGCGAAGTGGGAAAAGAACATTACAGGCGTTCCTACAAAGCAGGCACATTTCATTTTCTATTAGCAACATCCCAAGGGACACTTTAGCGCTCTGCAAATATGGCCCTGGAACACTGGGAAGTTGCTTCCTGAGTACCAGTCATTAAAGAAAGATATTAGAGTAACTTATATTCTTCTACACCAAGCAGAAGCCAGAGTCATTTCCCCATCCTATGTACGAGACCTAAGAAAAGCAAGATCAGGAACATCATAACTACTCTTTAATGTATTTCCCCTAAACTGATTATCATTTAATGATTTCTCTCTCTCTCTAAAGGAAAAAACAAAACAAAACAAAACAACACAGAAACAAACCCCCAATTTCTGTATCAGGAGAGACTATCAGCATTTTTATGAAGTAAGAAATTAGGCCTTTGGCATTTCCCAGCAGCGATCCAAGATTTGAGGCCTCTTAAAAGCTCCAAGTTTTAAAGCAATCAAATGGCTGACAGCTGGAACAAAACTAGCATGATTAACCAGTTATGTAAATAATGATGTGGTCAGTGCAAGCTGAATTCATTTCTGCTGCCTGCACTATACTGGACATCAGATGTTTGTGAACTCTTCATTAAAAGTGACTGTAGAATAATGGAAGTGAAAACCAACATGAACATCACCAGCCAGGCCACCTGACAGTCAAGGATCTCTCCTGTGGTCCTTCCACCACCATCAGGCAACTAACTCATAAACAGCACTTTTTTTAGCCCAGATATTACCCACCACTGCTTAGCTTCTACCTAGGGAACAAGTCAACTACTTTTTCTCAGGAGACAACCCCACAGAGAGGTGGAGAAAGATGGAGACAGGCTACTTATTCACAAAGGCTTGGACTGAAAGGCCAGGGGGGGATGGCTTCCCACTGCCAGAGAGCAGCATTGGATGGGATATCGGGAAAGAATTCCTCCCTGTGAGGGTGGGGAGACCCTGGCACAGGTTCCCAGAGAAGCTGTGGCTGCCCCTGGATCCCTGGGAGTGTCCAAGGCCAGGTTGGACAGGGCTTGGAAAAACCCGAGATAGTGGAAGGTGTCCCTGCAGGGGTGGGACTGGATGAGCTCTGAGGTCTCTTCCAACCCAACCCATTCCGGGATTCCAAGATCTTGTGAGTTCTACGCTGCATTTCTTAAAGGCTGACAGCAATTCTCATTCCTCCTCAGCAGCTGTAAAAGTCAAGCTGCTGTGTCAGAGAACTGTTGTGACACAGTTTACTTCACGGAATCAAGGAAGTTACAATCAGCACCCCCAAGTCAAACTTTCTCAAATGGAACCCACAGTCAATTTGGCCTTATCAGAATTCACCTTCAGGAATGCACACTCATGGATCATTTCTGCTTGATAATTTTTGATAACGTAGTTAAATATTTAATATGGGTAAGATTATCTCTGAAATTCTGTCCAGCTAGTTTACCATTACTTTAAGCTTGTAAAGGAAAATTTATCAAAAGTTTTGATTCTTCCCAATGAAATTCAATACTTGAGTTTGTTTCAAGAATAACACATGTGAGAATCAGCCAAGACAAACACATTTAGAAGTAACTCCTAAACAGGCTCCATTTTGCTAAAGATGCCATTACGATACATTCCTATTGATAATTTTTAAAAAATTATTCATCCCACATTTCACACCCCATCAATACCACCTCCTATGACCTTGTGCAGCGACACACCGGAATTATGCAAGAGTTCTGTATTACCATAAAACACATATTTCAGTGGAGAGAATAATAAAACTTAATCCCATGGCCTGATTTGCATTTTGAACTCCTCAAGTCGGACTCTACAGCCCATAACATCTGCAACAGCTTCACAATCCTAACAAGTCTTTTTGGCCTCCTGTTGAAAATGGATGAGCATGTAGATAATTCAGGTTATTTTCTTAATAGATGAGAACAAGAAATATGTCCAACTGCTGTAAATTTAAAATCTCACTTGGCTTTTCAGATCAGTGTCGATCCCGTACTTGAGAAGGGCGAGGGGGAAGCACCACACATCCATAAAGCTGAGACTAAACGCTACCAGTTTTAAAGCCTTAAAGCTTTAAATCTTTAACATTAATATTTTAACATTTACATTAAAGCCTTATGGCTCTAAAACAGGGGACTTCCATTGTGGGCAGCCTGTGATAATTACTGTTTCAATACGTTTTACAGCAATAATGTAATACAGCTCGCTGACTACCCAACCCTAATCTGTAGCATCACAGGTACTGCAGGTAAAAAAATGTAAATATATATGTATATACATGTATCAGTGTAAATATATAGAAAGAGAAAGAGAATATCACAGAACCACAGAAAATCACAGAATTATTAGGGTTGAAAGAAACCTCTAGAGATCATCTAGCCCAAGCCCCCTATACAAAACACCCTTAAAATTATTAAAATCATTAATACACATCACCTAAACAACGATATCACTAAAATACAACAAAATAACCCCCCGCCCCGCCACGATGGAG
>VWZU01001013.1:66379-77405 GCA_013397095.1 Sterrhoptilus dennistouni
GCTCCTCGCAGCCGGACCTGGCGCCGCTGAGGAGCGAGGCGGGATCGGCCCCGGGGCAGAGCGCCTGGGGAGCCCCTTCAGTGCTCACAGCGCCCAGGGGGTTCCCTCCCCAAAAAACTGAGTGAAATAATACAAAAAAAAAGAGTCTGTCGTTACGAAATAACCATATTTATGGGTCAGGGAATGCTTTAAGAGAGGGTCCGGGGCTGGTTCTGATGGAAGGAGAACGCTCCGGGATCCCACTCAGTGCTCCCAGAGCCCAGGAGAAACTGGTTTTAGGGGTACAGATGCCCCAAAATCCAGGGACAAAAAATATGAAATAATGACTATCAGTACTAAATAACTACATTTCTGGGTCAGGGTATGCTTTAACGTAGGTCTGGGTATGCCTTTGTTGAAAGGAGGGGGCTTGGGGAACGCACTCCCCCTCCACACTCACACCCAGGAGAAAACTGATTTCAGGGCAGAACAGCCCCTGCAAAAATCGAGGTCCAATATGGGCTGGCAGCCCCCCCCCAAGCAGAATCATAGAATGAATTAGTTTGAAAAAGACCCAAGATCATGAAGTCCAACTTGTGGCTAAACACCTCCTTATCAACTAGACTATGGCACATCCAGCCTTTCCTTAAACACTTCCAGGGACAGCAACTCCACTACATCCTTGGGCAGCCCATTCCAATATTTAATTGCTCTTTCTAGAAGAAAAATCCTCCCAATGTCCAACCTGACCCTCCCCGGCACAGATACTCCACTTTCCCCCTCCTGCTGAAGATGCCAGTATAAAATAACCACATTTATGGCTGAGGGGACACTTGATGGACACATTTGTGGAGCAGGGTGATGAAGAGGAACTCAGCAGGGACATGAACGTGGCAGGAGGAGCCGGACAGTCTGGGTGGGTCGGAGCACAGGTCCTTCCCCTCGGGATAATGACTAAACCAGTGTCCGGCACCGCGGGCTGGAGGAGGTTACTGGTCCCATTGTAGTCCTCCCTGAATATATTTGTTCCCATCTTAAAACCATGAGACAATTCAAGGAAACGGGACAAGTCAGGAGAAGCTGGACAGCAGAGCTCTGCTTGGATCACTGCTGGCACAGGGCAGTGCTCCTGGTTATTTAAAACCCAAATTCCTGAGGAATCGTGCCTTGCAAAAAGCATAGGAAAACAGAAATGTGGAGCAAAATCCAGTTTGTGACTCACTGCTTTTTAAGTGAAAGGAAGGTCAGGCTGAGTGCTGCAAACTTCATCAAATCCCGTAACATTTGGGAAGGGACCTTAAAAATCATCTTGTTCCAAACTCTGCTGGGGCAGGGACACCTCCCACTATTCCAGGTTGCTCCAAGACCTGTCCAACCTGGCCTTGGAAGCTTCCAGGGATGGAGCATCCACTCCTTACAGCCCATCCCTTCCTCCCATGGAGCCACTATCAAATCTGCCACAGATTTGGGGTTTAAATACAGAAGAACGGGGACTGCAGTGAGACACAGAGTGAGCTGCATTAAAAGCAACTTGTTTAGAAATGCTGCACATTCCAATGCCTTGAACACCATCTGGGAGCCGGGAAGCTCCAAATCTTCTGCAGTGAGCTGTGATTCTGCCTTAGCTGTTAACCTTGAGCTAGGCAGGATTAAATTCTGGGTGAGAAAATAAGAGATCAGCACACATCTGATGGTATCAGCAGGAGCTGAAAGAATACTTCCCCCTTTTCTTCTTTGCAAGAAAACAGCAGTGAAGGAAATCCAATGTTTCTGTGCACGTTCATTAATCCTAATGATCAGGTGCTGACAGCTCTAAAGGAGGAGAAGAAAGCTCTTGGTTAAAACAAAATGGGAAGAACAGGATTCTTCCTGCTGCCTTCTCTCCTTCCTGTCCTTCCAGATCTGGGCAGACAGCTCTCCAGAGCAGGAGGCAGCTTCCTCTCCATTTCCAGCTCCATCCCAGGTGTCTGTCTACATCATTAAGTGTGCAAATCAGCAAACCCAGCAAAAATCTCCTGCAGCTGGCACACTTCCACCAAAAAAACTGTTCTCTATCAACCAGATCGAGCCCCTTAGTGTGAGTAAAACAAACCAGCCAAGTAAAATCAGTTATTTTTTGATTAATATATCCTTGTTAATGCCTTAAACTGCAGTGTTCCTACTACCTTGGGCAGGTACATGAGTGGTAGAGCTGCACCAGCAGAGCTTTTCCCAAGCTGCATGGGGATGTTCCTTCCTGGTTGCCCCTAAGCAGACTTGTGGCAGTAGATTTGCATCTCTTGTTTCATATTAGCAACAGGAGGTCACTGAGTCAGTCCTGTGATTTTAAACCCAGGAGCTGATGTAGAACACTTCCCACTGCAGCCCTGCCCCATCCCTCCTTGGATCAGGCTGTACCTGGATATTGACCCGAGCCATCTCTGCTCCTTCCCAGCCCACAACATTTCAGCTGTGTTGGCAGGACCAGAGTCCAAGGCCATGATTTGCAATCTGAGTTGGGCACTGGGAGCTGTGGCACCACCCTGATAACCAGCAGAGCAATCCACATGGACAAGGCAGCTCACAGACTCCCAGGATATCCTCAGGATCTGGAAGGGACTCACAAGGAACATCAAATGCAACTTGTGGTCCTGCGCAGGACAACACCAAGGATCAGGGGCACCTTTCACTAGACCAGGTTGCCCAGAGAAGCTGTGGCTGCCAAATTCCTGGAAGTTTTCAAGACCAGGTTGGACAGGGCTTGGAGAGACCTGGGATAGTGGAAGGTGTCCCTGCCCATGGCAGGGGTGGAGGGTTTTTGAGATGCCTTCCAACCCAAACTGCTCTGTGATTCTATGAATCCCACCCTGTGCCTGAGAGCATTGTCCAAACGCTTCTGGAGCTCTGGCAGCCTTGGGGCCGTGACCATTCCTTGGGGAGCCTGTTCAGTGCCCCACCACCCTCTGAGTGAAAAACCTTTTCCTGATAATGTAAACTTTCCTGGCACAGCTTCACATCGTGCCCCCAGGTCCTATCACTGGTCACCAGAGATGAGCTGGTGGCAGTGGATCCAATGAGGGGGAGTAGAGGGACTGTTGCAAGGCAAGGAGCAGGAGGATAAGGAGTGGGATGTCTGGAATGCAGGAGGCTCTCCCAGAGAAGATGAGGAAGGCACATCCTCCCCCAGCTGCCCTCCCAACTAACCTAGGGAAGAGCAGCTTCCAGGGAGCCCCAGGAGGGCCTGTTCCACAGCCATAATGGGGGTATCACCCACGTGGGACTGAGCACACCACTAATTAGCTAATGAGTTTGTTCCAAATGTCTGGCCACGGTGCGAGGGACAACAGAAGTAGCACTTGAAAAGCCCTGAACAATGACAAGTGCATTTGTCTCTTGTCGCTGACCCCAGCCCTGCATTAACAAATAGGTCACAAACAACGGTGCATTGCAGTGATCTAATCCTCCAGCCATATGTCGGCTGCCCGAAAAAACAGTGCACAGAGAACGCCCCAAAGCTCTGCAAAAGTCCCGAGGAAAACTCGATAAATATATCCCTGCCTTTTGAAATTTGATTTCCTCACTCTATTGTTCCTCATTTCCTGAGAGCTGGCTTGGTGGATCACATTTTCTGCTTCTGTCTCCAGTGCTTGTAAGCAAACAAGACTGAATCTCATTATCCTGATGCATGGCCCTGGCTGCCTGCAATCTGATCTCTAAATCACAGTAATTTTGCTCCATTACTGATTTTCCTTCCCACTCCTAACCTGCAGGTCTTCAGAGGAATCAATGCAGAAACAGAGACTAGCATCATCTAATGAAGGTGTGTGCTTAATGCTCAGTGCTTCAGTCTGGATTAAGTAGCCAAGTGAGAAACTGCCTCCTGTCTCAGGAGGTTGGGCACCCTCCACTCCAGTGGCAGCTGGAGCTTCCCAGCCTTCCCGGGAAGCCACATGCTTCCACATGGGGTAAATGGGGACTTCAGTCCCTAGGAGCGCAATTTGGGAAATCTGCTAATTAAATAGTCTGGGCAAACACAATCATCATTGTCCTTAGAGCCAAAGCGGCGAGATGTTTCTCAACAAGCACAGACCCTTCCCGGAATTTTCTGAGCTGTCTGTGTGTTGCTGACAGTTATAGAGAATATATTCAGATTATACAACTTGATGTTCACCCCGGGTTATTCTCTCCTGGATTCATGAATATTTCATTGAAATATGCAAAGTCTGAGTTACAGTCTTGTCTGCTTCAATTAGACACAGGGATCCACGGGCTCTGCAGCCCTACCACACTTCCAGGGTTTGTCTACGAAGCAAGGAGAACCAAAATAGGAGTTTAGCTCCCATCATATTTAGCCTGGCTTCTTCAAACATCTTTAAATAAGGGGAAAAAGCAGAAGGATGGGAATGAGGGAGAGTAGAGCCCAGTGAGGCTGTGGCTGAGTTCAGCTGGAAACAACCCAAGCTAATCAGAACAGAGCCAGCAGGAGGGGGTTCGTTCCCTTCAGGATGCAGACAAACTTGTAGAACTGTTTCCAATGCAAATATTCCTTTTGACAAGTTCAAAATTAATACACCTTCAATATGGGTATTCAAACCAGACCTTTTCTGAACACGTTGGCAGATTTATGAAAAGAGAAGGGAGAATGCAAGCCCAGCACATTCTGATTTTCTCAAAATGAATGTGCTCTGACAGTGCAAGAGGCAGTGACGTTTGAATGTGCTTAGTTCTAGTAATTACCAAGTGTTGTGTTTCTTTAGAAGCTGGAGCTGTTCTCATCTTGTGGGCACCTTCCCTCATTCCTTTCTCCTTACTGCTCCAGAGGTGCAGTTTCTCCCATGCCACAGCAAGAAGCCAAGGCTACTGTGCTGCTTACATTAAATCCCACTGAAGCCTGGGGGTGAAATTCCACAAGTTTTAATTGACCTAAGTCAGGCTGTTGTGGTTCCTGCCCTTCCTCCACCACCCCTTCTCATTCCCTCCCTGCCACCAGCACCAGCTTATACCACCTGTGGTGAAGATTAATCACTTTTTTTGAGGGGGGAGTGTTGCTTCTCAGACAGTTGAGCTCCCTGAACCAGCTAACCAGAGGCTCAGACCAGCACCCACATCAGCAGAAAGAGAGGACAGGGCCATGCAAGGCCACACTGACTGCTGAGGAAGTATTTTTCTGGGTTTATAGGACACAAGGAACACAGTTGACCTCCAGAACCTGGGTCTGCTGCTTGTTTCCAGGCTGGGAGCACTCTCAGGCCCAGCAAAGTCAGGCTCATTTATTTTTACCATCTGGCTCCCCAAAGCAAGTCAGCAAGACAGAGCCTATAAGCTCCTGCTGGAGGACAGGCATTGCCTTTTGCTTGGTACAGTCTGTTCTATCCCTCTTGACTTCCTCCTAGTCACAACAAGAGAACTTCCTGCCAGGATGGAGCTGATGGACAGCTGTCACCCATCAAAATTCCTCCTCCTCCTCATTCCTGCAGCCACCCAAAGAATGTCACCCCAGAGTCAGACCCTCCCTTTTGCCCCAGGCCCATCCTCAGAGTGATAGAGGCTCCATAATGACTTCCAAACTGCAGGATGACCTGTGCAGTTGCGCAAGGATCTCACGTGGCTGTGGCCAGGGATTATCTTCACTCCTCCCAGCTGTTTCTAACCTTGAGGGAAAACGCCCTGTGGGCTTTGCTCTGAGGAATTTGTCAGGAGTTATGCTCCTGGCTCTGCAGAATCCTGTGGGATTTGGGTCACCCCTCTCCTGCTGGGACAGGGATTTTGGCTCGTCCTGGCTAGAAAGGGTGGCAAAAGACTTGGTGCACTTGTAGAAGGGGGAGGAAGTGATTGTGCACCTACAACCAAGCACCCAGCTTGTGACCACTGCTGACAGAGGACATGGTCCAGCACAAGGAGTTTCCTTTTTAAGCACAAAACCCCAAAAAGCGCCACCTTCCCCACAGGAATCAGATGCAGCAATTCATCCACCCCTTACCTGGGAAGAATCAGGAGTTCCAACACTGAAATCAGCATTATCACACCACAACATGGTGCTCACAGGGATTTGGGGCATCATTGGGACAACTGGAGCTTCTTTCATGTGTGCTCTGCTCCCACAGCATCCAATGCCTGGAAAGCCTCCTCAGCTCCAACCCTGGGAGCTGAGCTGCACAGCCACAGCCAGTTTCAGCTCAAATTTCAGAGCCTTGCACTCAGACACCAAAGATGTGACCCCCACTGGAAGCTGTGGGTATTTTGTGTCTTTTAAACTGAGAGGCTGGAACAGTGCTGCCACATCCCTGGATTACAGCTGGATGCCCATCACTGACAAGCTGGTAGCTTTCCCCCTTGACAGATGAAAACTGAGAGCTGTCTGTTTGGTTTGTGTTTGCACAGCATCCAGCCAGTCGCTTAATTAGTCGGCCCAATTTCTGCAATCCCACTTCTGCAAGTAACTTCCTCCATTCCCAGGCTCACAGAGCCAGTTGAAACTTTCATATCTGCATGCATGGTTGTGACTCCAAACTTGTCCCTGCTGCCCCATCTCATCCTCAACAGGGCTTCCCAGAAACTCTGTAAAAAGCCTTAAACAACACTGCAGAGCTGTAAATACATGGTCCCTGTGTGATAAACAAGCAGATTAAAAAAATTCACCAGCTGGGCTGGAAGAGATTCATGACAAGCCATCAGGACTCCACAAAGCAAACAAACTGCACAGCACTGCAGGCAAGAATTCCTCCAGAACGTGTTCAATCCTAACACCATCCAGCCAAGCTGCTCCATGGATCAGCCCTGCTCTGAGCTCCTCAACAACTTGGTGGAAGGAAAATGCTCCTCTTCAACAACAGCAAGTCTCAGGAGCCATCTGAGCACCTCAGCCAGTCAAGCAGGTTATAATTGGCTGTAATTAATACTCCTACGAGCTTCCACATTCTTATGGACTGAGATGGAGAAATACAGGATTGCTCCCTGACCCTGTGAACAAGAGAGGAAGTCAGAGGGGTCTGTTGCCTTCTGATTTTTAAAAATCAAATATTTCTGATAGGAGAAGGTGAGAGGCAAACACCAGCACTGCTGGGAACTGGGAACTGCTGTGCACAGCCCCATCTTTTCTGGGGCACAAACCACAATAACCTCAACCAAAAATAACTGCAGAGCAAGTTGCTACAGACAGCAAGTTTCCTCCATGCCTCAAGACGCTCCCACGTCACTCAGAGCATTTTGGGAGGGGCGTGGGGTGCAAACCACAACAGATTTTAGCAGCACTGAAAGTGGCCTTTGGTGAAACATCAGCTGAATAATCCAGTCCAGGAGGGTGAAAACTAAAGAAGCCCAAAATGCCTGATGTCATGAAAACCCCACATGTGTCACCGGTGGGCTGGAAGGAGGGTTTGTGGCAGCTTCAGCTGAGAAGTTTTTTGTACTCAGCAGGATCTCCAGCACTTGGGGAGGAAGGGCTGAGCTGTGCAGGCCATTTCCTCCAAGAAGCCACCAACTGACCCTCAAATGAAAACTGACAGGCGCTTCCACACAAGCACCCTGTGCTTTGCTCTTCATTACGGGTGCGTTCCAGAGTGTGTCTGCATCAGCTTTTTCAGCTTGCACTTGAGAGAGAAACGTGAGACTCCAGTGTTTTCCCTCCAGGCAGGGCAGGACCTCTTGTTTTGCTCTGAGATCAGAGCCTGGGGGAAGGCAGGGAGCTGGGGATGCTGTCACTCAACGGGTGTCTCTTTCAAGATGCATCTTTGCAGACATGGCTCCAGTTTGGGAGGTGCCCAGAATTACTGAATCTAAGGAGAACACAGCATGGAATTCTGTCTGGTCACTCGTTCCTCTTATCAGAGAATCATAGACTGGTTTGGGTAGGAAGGGACCTTAGAGATCATCCAGCTCCAACCCCCTGCCATGGGCAGGGACACCTTCCACTATCCCACTTGTTCTGAGTCCCATCCAGCCTGGGGATGGGGCAGCCACAGCTTCTCTGGGCAACCTGTGCCAGTGCCTCACCACCCTTACAGGGAAGAATTCCTAATACCTAATTTAACCCTGTCCTCCTTCAGCTTAAGGCCATTCCCTCTTATCTTATCACTACACACCCCAGTGAAAAGTCCCTCTCCAATTATAACCTCCCATTATTTCTCAAACACTTGCTACAAACACTGCCAGTGCTCATATTTTGGACTGGACACCTGTTTTTTTAGCAGGATGGATGTTCTTATCTTCCCACACATTGGCTCCAGACCTTCATGTTTATCATCTGTGAGAGCAGAGGCCGAGAGCAGCACCCACAGGCTGTTTTCCTCAGCTCTCCTGGGTTTCTCCCAAAAGCTCCATCCCTGTGAAGCTCCTTTCCCCAGACTCTCCATGGACTGGTACATTTTCCACCCTCAAGCCTAAAGCCTCCCCTGAGCCTTGCAGACACACGTTCCCTAAGCCTTCCACACCCAGGGGTGCTCAGGGAGATTTAAACACATGCTAAAATGATTTGCTGAATTGTCTCTGCCCCAGGGAGCCAAGAACAGCACAGCTGCAAACCACTGGAGGCTGAATTCCTGATCCCAGCTGAGGGAGCAGCAAGCAGGTATCAGGTTGGGATATGGAATTTGTGCTAATCTGGTTTCCAGAGGGAGAAGACACTGGTGCCCACTGGAGAGGGACTGTAGCCCCTTCCCAAGCTGTTTTTGAGGGTCTTCCACAAGTGATTCCTTTGCACCAAGTCCGGGCTGTTCCTGTTGCTCCAGAGGTTCTCTGAGCTCCTCCAGCCACCTCACCCTCCACTCTGTCCCCTCCGCTTGGAGCTGGAGCTTGCCCACAATCAATCTCTTGCCCCTATTGCTGCTCTGAGCCCTTCCAAGGCATCCTGTGCCCTGTGGTGCCTCCAGCCCCCTGCTCCCAGGCAGTGCCAGAGCCTGAATCATGGAGTATGCTGAGCTGGGACACACAAGGATCATTGATCCAACTCGTGGTCCTGCATAGACACCCCAACAATCTCACCCTGTCCCTGGGAGCATTTTCCAAATGCTCCTAGAGCTCTGGCAGCCTCGGGACTGCGACCATTCCCTGGGCAGTGCCCAGCACCCTCTGGGAAAGGGCCTTTTCCTAATATCCAACCTAACCCTCCCTGACATGAAATGGCACTGAAATCCCAGCAGAGCCATTTCTCCAGCACAGCAGGACATCACCATGTAACATTAACGTGACAAATGGACATAACAGACCACTGTGTCCTGCTGCCACCTCACCAGCAGCTCAGCCTGTAGTGACCATCAGCTGCCCAGCAAAGCCCAAAAACCAGCAAAACCAAACCCCAAACCCAGTTCCTCTTTCAGCCTGAGAAAGGAAGAGAGGGGAGGAAGGGAGATAACAAATCTGCATTTCAGATGCTGAAAGGAACACCGTGTAGAAACAGATATTTTACATGATTTTGCCAAATGCTTGGCTTGCTACTGCATCTTGTGCCAAACACACCTACACGGGGAGGGTCTTTATTACCTGTGCTAATGTTAGTGCCTTACATTATGAGCCATGTCAGAGCAATGCTGTTCCTTTGCCATCAGCTTCACAGGGAGGGGGCTCAGGTCCTGTTTTCCTGGGGATCTCAAACTCTTCCATTGAAGCAAACGCCATTTCCAGCTCTACAGGAATACTTCAAGAGAAAGCAGTGCCTTGGATTCCTATTTAAGATGCAGAATTGCCTCCTAGGAGTGCTGCATTTGCTAAGAGAGCAGAAAGCAAGAACACACATCCTAGAGAAAACCCCTGGGCAGTATTCCTTTAACACAGGCCAGATCCCGCTCTCATTTACCCACAGATATCTGGAGAGGCTTCAGTGAAATTACCCTGGATTGCCACAGCTGATGTGTCAGAAATCACAACCCAACACAGCCCTTGGGAGGAATCCATCCGTTTAATTGGGCTTCCTAAAAAAATCTGTACTCAGTTTTTCCTCTTGCCTCGCATAGGTGAAAATCACCACTGAGGAAAAGTGCCCTGAGAGGGGCTCTGCCAGCAAAGCAGCAGCTTTATTCAGCTTGGTTTAACAAAGGGCAGCGGGTGCAGCAGCTCGGTGGGTTGGGACAGGCAAGGAAGGCCACGTGTGTGGATCCTCCCGTTCTTTGAGGCTCATTTCAGCCCCAGCTGATGACAGCCTGGGCAGAGTCCTCACAGCTCTACTTAATTACTAAACATTTCCTGCAGACACTCAGCTGAGGAGAGGAGAGAGGTCAGAGCAAGGAGGGACAGCCCAACCCTGGCTGAGGTTCTCACACCCAGAGAACGCTGGTGATTCGGGATTCAGAGAATCCACACAGACCTATAGCAGAGGGGGGGAAAGGCAGCATTGGACAGTGTGGCAACAGGAATAAATCAGAGTGACAGCAGCTCTGGGGGGACTCCCGAGTGCATCCCCCACAAGAAAGGGCAGCGTGGAGCATCCGGGGAATCCACAGCTGCACCTGCATCCGTCCGGCCACACACAGAGCCCTTCAGTGCTCCATCTTCCCTCCGCTTCCTCCCTCTTGTCCTGCCCGTCTGTGCCCTGAATAGGCGGTTTCAGGAGGAGCACAGTGCCCGGATTCTCTGCGATTTCGCCGAGCATCCGGAGCTCCGCTCCAGCGGCCCCTCCGCTGCCCGGGATGTGGCACCGCGCACATCCCCGGCCTCAGCAGCCTCCTCCTCCTCCTCCTCCCTCCGTGTCCCCAAGGCTGTCAGCCTCTGCTCTGGCAATGCCCAAATCCCTGCCACACTCGGTTCCTTTCCCACCACGCTCAGGTCACCTCTGTATTGGCGGTCCCCTACAGCCGTGGGAGGTGTCACCTGTCCCCTCCCCATCGCCAGCATCCCTGAGGGGAGGGGACACCTCCCCAAATATCCCCCCACAAAGGCGGCAGGGTGGGTACGGAGCCCAAGGAGGAACCAGGGCCGCTCTTGCCACACTTCCAGAGGAATGCGTGACGTGAGCTGTGGCTTAATTGGTTATTAATAGCTTCTTTGTTAACCAGCCAGCCCTAAGGAGGAACCGAAATTTGACCATCCCGGTGGAGAGCACAGTCACCGATCATTCACAATTTCTCGCCTTTTTTTT
>VWZU01001013.1:77609-89772 GCA_013397095.1 Sterrhoptilus dennistouni
CACCCCGGGGCTGTGCCTGGATGTGACTAAATTCCCGGTTCTCCCCTCGAATGAGCCCCGTGGGAGCCGCGGAACTCCCCTGGCGATGGGTGGTGACTCCGACAGCCCAAGCCGAGGGCGAGGAGCCTCCCCCCACGGCAAACACCGACAGCAAACAGCCTCCACACCCAAATCCCACGCCTCCTGCCCGCTTTCTTGGGAACTTCCAGTTAAAGGTGCCCTTTTCATTTGTTTCCCGTGCCAGTGGGAGCGCTGCTGTGACCCTCAGCGCTGACAGAGTGCAGCACGGGAGGGTTTTCCAGCTTCAGCTGTCTGGGAACGGCTTCTGAGGACCCACAAGAGCTGGCAGAGCATTCCCCACTCCCATCCATGCTGCAGCACCAGCCTAGCTAGGAAATTCTAGCATGGGGACCTCACCTTCTCCATAGGCCAGGCAGGCAGCCCAGCCCCAAGGATGAAGATTGGAGGCCAGACACAGTTGCTCATACTGGGAGTCACCATCAGACATTTCCACAGCAGGATGCAGCAGAAAACATTCCTCCTGCAGCTTAGAGCAGAGGCTGAGCTGCATGAGGGAACCCAGCAGGTCCCAGAGTTACCCCCAGCTGTGTCAGTGACCACAGCAAGGCCTCGGGACAGGACACCACAGCCATGGTGAGATCTGCTGCCAGCTGGACACCAAGTAGCTGCTCCAGGTGGGTCTGGACAGCTCCACCCTCTCCCAGTCACACATGGGAAGACACGGCCACCATACAGAGGGACAGCTCACCTTGTGCTCTTGGTGTATTCCAGGGAACAGCAGGATCTCAGGAGTAGCTCCAAGACACAGCCACAAGAGGAAACACTCCCTTCTCATCAGCCCAAACCCAAGCGGTGCCCTCCACGTCCTTTTATAGAGCCCAGGGAGGCAAATAACCTCCAACTGTGCTGGCCCTGATGATTAACTCGTTAATGGTTCACACCTCTGTAAACGATCCAGGCCTGAGCCCCCATCCGAGCCGTGCCCAGAGCCAGGGACTGACAGTGACCTCATCCAGCAGCCCAAACCTGAGTCCTGGGAACTCCCAGGAAGCCCCCACTGTGTGTTCCCCTGAGGCTGCTCTGTCTGGGTTCTCCCTCCCCACCAAAATTGTTTGTCCCTTTCCTAGGAGGCAAATCCCAGCCACCATCTAAGGCTGTGCCCCTCCTGAAGACACTGTTCGGGATGATCCCATCAGTGATCCTTTCTTGTAGGTTTGGGGTTGAATTCCACACCCGAGGCTTCCTGACTTCCAGTCCTTTTCCAAATCCATTTTTGGGGCCAAAAGCAGAAAGGGAGCTCCCACCCCCAGCCACCTGCCCTCAGGCTTCTCCCATGAGAGCACAGTCCCACTAACACCTACACCCACCTACATCACAGGCAAGCTCTGATTTACCAGCCCCAAACCCCCAATACCAGCCCCAAGCACCAATGCTGACCCTGAGGAGATGCAGCTCCACATCTGGAGACCACCAGCACCTCAAGGAGCCTTTCATGGCCATGCTGGACCCAGTGTGGCCAATTGTCTCTGGGTCTGCTCCTCCTGTAAATGTTTTCCTGCATGTCCTGTGGGATAATGTGAGGTTCATAGGGGTCTGATCCTCTGTCCTCAGCTACACCAGGGTGTAAATGGTGACACAAGCTCCTCAGTGTGGGCTGAGAGGTTGGGTTACACACAAGCTCTGATGCTCAGGAGTCACCGACGTGGCCTCTGCTCCGGGGGGAAAGTGCTGACACTGAGATCCTGTCTAGGGGCCCTGATGTGGCATTCTCTAGCCCAGGATGTCACTTCCTCTCTGCACGGGGCCTCAGTGGGGCTCCTGCTTCCTCGAGAGACATCCAGATGAAGGGCTGATTCCATCCCGGGGCACTCAGGCAGCTACAGCCTTTATCCTCCAGGATTTATCCACCTTCACCATCCTGAAGTCAAATTGTGCTGCATTCCCAACCCCCAGCATGATGCTGTGTTGAGGGGGGAGAGCATCCATCCCTCTCTCCCTGCTCTGGGAGCAAAGCCCTGGAGTTGCAATGAGCCAGCTCGCCTTTCACCTTGCCCAGCCCTGCACCATCCAGACCCTGCTCAAAGCCCCTCGGGAAGCAAAGCCAGGCTTAAAACTCCCCCTCCTCTCCCATGGGCAGAGCAAGGGGGTCACTGAGGCCAGAGAGGGGCCAGGGAGCCCGGAGTGGTGTCCATAACAAAGCTCCCCAGGCCGCAGAGGAAGGGGAAGAGGCTCCCCTCCCTCCTCTTCCTCCCTCCCGCGCGGGGATCTTGCAGCCAGGTAAACACAGGATGTTGATGAAACAGGGCTGGGCAAATTGGGCAAGCCGGGAGTCAGCAGGAGCTCCAGGCGGCTCCCAACGCCTGGAATGGCCCTGCAGCCGGGAAAGGGCAATGCCAGAGCCCCTGGCACCTTCCTCTGCCTGTCCCCAGGGTCATGGAAGTCCCCTGCTTGCAGGGAGAGGCAGCGTGGGCTGGTGGCCAAGCCCAGGGCAGGGTGGGCTCCCACTGCTCTCGGGTGCTCCATGGGATCCCTTGGGATCTCCCTGCAGGCTGAGCTGAACTCAATACTTAACTCCAAAGCTCACAACAGCCACCATGTGGCACCTCCTGTGTCCCTCTGAACACGGGGGACACAGGGCAGGGCACAGGGGTGAGGGAACAGATCCCCCAGGATCCCACCCTGCCGGGCACGGCCACTTGGGATGGGGCACCCGGGGAGCAGCTGAATCCTGCAGCCTTTGGCTCTCGACCCAGAAAAGGGACTGCTCTGGCACCAGCCCGGCCTCTCCTGGGGTGCAAGTGCTGCTGTCACCCCAAGAGTGACCCCGTGTGCTCAGGGACAGCGAGCCACGAGCCGCCACCAGCGAGGAGAAGGGACCTGGACCCTGCCCGGGGAGCACGGCCAGGACAGCGGGAGGGACCGGAGCGAGGGAAGGGCGTCGGGAAGGGGTTGTGATGTAGGAGGTGACAGAGGTGTCAAAGGAGCTGCCTGCCTCATTAGAGCCTGAGTGGAGGGGCAGGTGGCGCTATCCCCAGTGTCCCCAGTGTCCCCAATGTCCCCAGTGTCCCTTGGGGCGCTGCTGCCATCTGCTGGCAGGATCCCATCCTGCTCCGGTCCTGAGCCTGGGGACCCTCTGTGACCCCGCTGTGACCCCACTGTCCTGTGCCCCCTCCCAGGCACTGTGGGACCACGTGTGGCTCCATCCCAGACACCCCAAACTGCCCCCAAAGCCTCCCTGCTACCCCAGGAAACCAAACCCCAAAACTGCTCCCAGTGTCCCCCCTAGCACAGCTGATTGTCACCCTAATAATCCACTCCTGGGCTGCAGGTTTCTCCCACACCAACCCCTTCCAGTGCCCAGACACCCTCGCTGCCCTATTGTTCTCCTGGAGTGACCTTTGCAGCCTCCACTTAGGGCTGATGGAGCAGGGACGGGATCAGGCCCTTGGCCACAGCAGTGGTGGAACAGAGGCTCTGCTGGGCTGCTTTCCCCAGGGAACAGAGGAAGCTCATCCCGAGATGATTTCCTGCTGCATTCCCATCCCCTGGGTCTCTCTGGGACATGGGGAGTTGCTGAATCCCATCCTCCATGTGACAGCCAAGCACACACAGAGCCTCTTCCCACGGCCTTGCTGACCTTCCTGGCCCTCCCAGCACCTCCGTGTCCCCTGGGACCAGCACATCCCAGGAGAACCATTGGGGACTGTGCCTCACTGGGTGTGGGGATATTCAACAACACCCTGCACACCCCGCACACCCCTGGAAGTGCCCTCAGTGGGGTGTTACAGGGCCTTTGCTTTTTGGATGCAGTCAGAAGGGGGAATAAAGTTTGAGAGAGGCAAATCACCGAGCCCATGTCCCCACAGTGTCCCCACAGGCACCATGGCTCATCCCACCCCGGGCAGATGGCAGCAGCATCCTGCTCCTCACTGGAAAATGCCCAAATCCATGGGCAGGGACTGTGCTGCAGCTGTCCCTGGTTTAATTCCTCACAGCAGAGCGAGGCAGTGTCTGGCAGATTTTCCGTGCCCCAGCCCACACACAGGAAGGCTAAACAGCTCCAGAGACCTTCCCACTGGGAATGATCCCCAGTGTGTGAGCCCTGCAGACTCGGTGCCTGACGCCCACGGGAGCAGCAGGAAGTTTTAGTGCTCAGTTTTAGTCTAAAAGGGATTTTTATTCTCTCAGCCCTGCAGAAGAAAACTGGGAAAAAAAATCAACCCCCCTCCAAGGAGGCCACAGTCCGAAGAGCCAACATCAGTTGTGCTGAAAGCTCGATGTTCAGAGCTGAGCAGCGCAGTGTTCCCTCTGAATTCCAAAGAAACCAGGTGTTAGCATCCACCCACCTCCCTCCGCCTCCGCCATTCCCACCCGCCGCGGATTTTCTTGTTTCTGGAACAACCAATCCCACCAAGCCCCCATTTGGCAGCTCAACCAGAGACTCCATCATCAGCACTGCCTGCGCTGCTCTCCAAACCCAAAATCCTGTTACCCTTCCCAAAATCCTCATCCCGTGACCAGCCCATCGCCGTTTCCATCCAAACCCCGGCTGCTCCTCACCACTCACCGGGGAGGAGACGCCAAATCCTTTGGCACATGGATCCCTTGGCACCCGGCTGGGCCGGCACGGCTCCCTCCGCCTCCGCCGCACATCTGGGCAGCTGTGGCGGCGGCAGGGCCCTCGTGGTGCCCCGGCAGCGCTGACATCAGCGCGGTTTCCTGCCCGCCGCCGCACCGTGTGCGCAGTCCCGGCCCCAGAGCCCGGCGGGCTGCGAGCCCCAGGCAGCCCCGGGACCCCCACGGCAGACCCCGATGGAGTCGGTGGCCCTCTACAGCTTCCAGGCCACGGAGAAGGACGAGCTGCCCTTCCAGAAAGGGGACACCCTGAAGGTACAGGGGACAAGGGGAGGTTGGATGCTGTTGTTTTGTGGGGACAGAGTGATGGTGACACTGATGCTTTCTTTGTCCCTGACTTTAATGCTTCTGGGGTTTTCTGTGGGATATAAGGAGCCAACCTCACGGATTTTGGAGTGTAGAGTAGCATTCCCTGTTCACCTGTGCCACCAGGCACAACTTCAGAGGACACCCCCAGGTGGGACATGACATGTGGCCTCCCTGGCTGTCAGTGCCACCAGCCGTGCTCTGTGTCCCCTCGGGGCTGGGACAGGTTTTCCCTGTCTGGGGGGCACTGGAGGTCACAGAGATCCGGCAGCATGTGCCCAAACACCCACTCAGGCATTGGAGTGGGCTCTTAGATGCCATCTGGGGATCCCAAAAAGCTCCAGGAGGGCTCAGAACGTCCCTGGGGGGCAGGACCCTCTCCCTGCCTACCTGTTCATCCCTCTGGCACCCTGCAGCCCCCCGGGGAGGGTGGGGGCACAGCCCAGCTGGAACCCAGAACCCCAAACCCGTGTGTTTTCCCCGTGCCCTGACCTGGGGTTTCAGATCCTGTTTTCACAGCTGGGCCAGCCCCGGGCTCCTGTGTGGGAGGTTGGAAAATGTTGTCACACAGAAGCGATGTCAGTACCCACTGCCACCATCCTGGGGGACACGGGGGCCTGGCTCATGTCCTGGCTGCTCCAGGGACAGATTTCACCCTCTTCCCTGGGCAGGGGATTGGAACAACACTAGGCCCTTTCCACCCCTGTGTCAGAGTGTGTCAGCACTGTCAGAGCCCCTTTTTCCCCAGGGGATGGTTGGTGGGTGTTGTGGGGTCTGGGGCAGCAATGAGGCCCCACTCAGCCCCTCTCCCAGGGGAATGGCAGCAAGGCTGACACCTCCCTGCTCCTCTCCCACCTCAGATCCTCAACATGGAAGACGACCAGAACTGGTACAAGGCTGAGCTGTTTGGCTGCCAGGGCTTTGTCCCCAAAAACTACATCAAGGTCAAGCCACACCCGTAAGTACCATCCCAGGCAACAATCCCAGTTCCCAGAGGTCTGCCAGGAGACAGAGTAGCCCCACACGTGGGGAAGCTGAGTGACAGAGATGGGGTCTGCCTGCCAGGTCAGTCTGCCAGTGCCACCACAGCCCGAGGGGACAGGAGGCAGCAGCACACCCAGTACCCCCCAAAAATCCAACCCTCACACCGAGCTGCCACTGAATAAATGATAATTGGGGAACAACAAAGTGTTACGGGATTACGACTGCATTAAACACAATCCTATTACGGCGTTATTAAAGCCCAGCCTAATCCATAGCTGATTGAACCTGTGTTTTATGTATCCTTAGCCCCTGGTAAATCACATTTAAATGCCAGAGCGAACGCGTGGGCTCAGGGCAGCCCGGGGCACATCCCACTGCTTCTCCAGCTTGGGATAACACCCGGGATGGGCAAGACACAGCCTCTTCCACGCAGCACCTGGAGGGCTGCCTCTGTGCTAAACTCCCTGGCTGATTATTCCCCGGGCAGTTTTTACAGCAGCAGACAATCCTCACAGCCCAGAGACCTGAAATACCCGGGGACAAGCCTTGGCAGGGGTGGGACACGGGGACTCTGCTCCTGCAGCTCGGCAGTGCAGGCAGGAGGGGTTTGTTCATCCTGGCACCGAGGGTTGTCTGCTCTGCACCTGGAAGGGCTGTTCCCACGAGGGGCCGAGGAGGAGCAGGAGGAGACAGGCAGCAAAGCGGGGGCCGAGGGCGGTGTCACAGGCCAGGCGACAGGATGCGGTGGCGGCTGTCGGTGCTGTGCGCGCCCGCGGTGCCCCCCGAAAATGCCGCGGTGAACCCGGAGGGAAATGGAAAGGAAAAACTGCCGGGGGAGGGTCCCAGCCCTGTGAGGAGCCCGATGGAGACCCCTGGGGAGTCTCGGTGCCTGCACCCCGCAGGGTGCGGATGCGGCGCTGGGGCATCCCCGAGGGTCCCGGTGGCTCATCCCGGTGCCCCTCGCAGGTGGTACGCGGGCCGGATCTCCCGCCATCTGGCGGAGGAGCGGCTGCTCCAGCGCAATCACCTGGGAGCCTTCCTGATCCGCGACAGCGAGAGCGCCCCGGGGGAGTTCTCCCTCTCGGTCAGGTGAGTGCCTTGGGGACAGGAGGGGAGGGGTCCCTGCAGCCCCCGCCTTGGGGACAGAGGCAACGGGCCACCCTCGTGTGTGCTGGGGGAGGGCTGAGCACCCTGCCCTGTCCTGTCCTGGCCTGGCCTGGCCGCCTCGGAGGGGCTGCGGAGCCGCGTCCCCGACATATCCAGCGCAGCCTCGCACGGCACCTTCCCCTCCCTCCTCTCCTCCTCAGCTCCGCCTCCATCTCCGCTGCTTCCTGCTCCCTGCACCGCTGCCTGGCTTTGGGGTCCCTCGCAGGAACAGCCCTAAACACAACCCCGTGGGTGATGGCGGGGCTGGGGCCGAGCTGCACGCACAGCCTGGGGGAGCAAAGCCCGGAGCATCCCCGGGGATGAAGGCGATGAAGGGATGAAGGGCTCCAGCATCCCCAGGACTTCAGCACTGGCTGTACAACGGGTAGAGCCTGTCCCCGGGCAGCTCACCCCTTCCCTGCCCCAGCCTGGGGATCAGGGGGCGGCCCCAGGCCGGCCAGGCACTTTCTCACATTTTTAATCCCTAATTGAACGTTTCGGGGAGCTTCTTGCCCCTAATGAAAGGGAGCCGTGCTGTGCCGGGCGTCACCGGGTCCTGCCCCTGCCCGCGGCCCTGCAGTGTGAGCACCCCAACCTCTCACCTTTTGGGGTGACAGCCAGGGAAATCCTGCCTGCCCCATCCTCCTGCACCACGGGGGTCCCTGTCACTATTGTACACTATAACGACACAAAGACTCCAACTTCAGAAGGCTGAAAAAGTGACTCCTTTATTCCCTGGAAGTCCCTTCCCTTTTATACGATTCTACACAGACCAATTCAACTGGTGACAAGAAGATAAAGTTCTTCAATCACATTGGTCAGACCAGAGGGACATTAAGAGAAGACCCTCCGAGGGGAAGAATGTAAACGTGTCTCTTGTTTACAGAAAATTCCTTGGGAAAGGAATTTCAGAAAACTAAATATTTCAGGTACAAACTAAGGCTACAGGTCCCCAGGAGCACAATCCCAACCTCTGCAGCCTCCTGGTGTGTGCCCAGACCTGCAGCTCTCACCATGCCTTCCTCAGCTGTGCCCCTGGACAAAGCCACCCTCTCTCCACGTGGCTGTCACACTGCCATCCCTGACCCCCCTCTGTGCCAGGGCTGAGCACTGAGCTTTGGCTGCCTGTGGGGTGAGCTGTGGCAGAGCTCAGCTGTGGGTCCTCATTGTAGGGCCAGGAATGACCCCAGTGCCACTGTCATTGTGGCAGGAAGGGTGCAAGGGAGACCCATGGGTTCACCCTGGCCTTGCCAGCACCTCCAGGCTTTACCCACCTCAGGGGATGCTGCCAGGCTGTCCCCAGGGTGACATCCATCCTCCTTCTGCAGCTACGGGAAGCACGTCCAGCACTTCAAGGTGCTCAGGGAGAGGAACGGCAAATATTTCCTCTGGGAGGAGAAGTTCAACTCCCTCAACGAGCTGGTGGATTTCTACAGGACGACCACGATCTCCAAAGAGCAGCAGATTTTCCTGTGGGATGAGGACCAGACCCAGAAGGTACCACCATGGATGGGGCCGCTGGTCCCAAACCCCGGTAGGAGTCCCCTTGAGGCTCTGCCCTTGCAGAGGGGGACAAGGACATCCCTGGCTGACATTTATCCTTTGGTTCAAGGGGGTGAGGAGCAGGAGAGGGTGCAGCAGCCTGAGACAGGCAGTGGGGCAGGGTGGAAGAGCTCCTGGAGCAGTTCGGCAGGGCAGGGCACACATCACTGTCCCTCTGGCCAGGGATGATGCCCAGGGCATGTGGCAGAGCCCAGCCAGATCAGGACAGGGCACAGCCAAACTCCAGCAGCCAAGCCCTGGGGCAGTGCTTGTGGAGGTGGCAAAACTAGACTCTGGGAGTTGGGATGGGGAAGGACTCTGGGAGGTCCTGGGAAGGAGAGGGTGCCAGCTGCCTCCAAGAGTCCCCTGGGCACCCATCGTGGGTCTCCCAGCAGCAAGAACAGGGAGTTTTGTGCCCTGGGGTGTTCCCCTGCACCCAGCACTCCACTCTTCCCTTTTCGAGCTTCTGTCTCTTCAAAGCAGGCATCCCAAGGCTCATCCTCATCCCATGGTGGGACAGAGTCCCCATCACCTGAGGACACAGGCAGTGCTACCCACTGGGGGGGTTGGCACATGGGGACCCCTGTCCTCCCGCCAACTCCTGCCCTCGGCTTCCCTGCAGGTGAAGAGACCCCGATTTGTGCAAGCCCAGTTTGACTTCTCAGCCCGGGAGGGCTCCCAGCTGCCCTTCCTGCGTGGGGACATCATTGAGGTCCTGGGCTGCCCTGACACCAGCTGGTGGCAGGGGAAGATCTACGGCCGTGTCGGGCTCTTCCCCCGGAGCTATGTCCACCCCATCCACAAGTGACCGTCACCACACACCAGGGACCGGGCAGGATCCGGCCCCACTGCCCCCACTCAGCAGAGCTGCCTCGTGTCCCTTTGTCCCCAGGTTGGTGCCATGGGACACCTGTGGCTCCCCTGACCCCGAGAGCTCCGTGACCCCCAGCCCAGGGATGGGGCTGGCAGTGCTGCTCCCCAGGGAGGGAGTGTGTAGTGTTCAACCACTGCCATAAAAACTTTTCCAGTGCCACAATCCAGTGGGATGACAGGCAACAGAGGGAGTGAGCCCAAAACCCCAAACCTTGGCTCCTCTCCAAATCAAAGCCAGGGAGGGCTGCAGGCAGCCAGGACACAACCAGGATCCATAACTCCATGGAGGAATTCCAGGACTCAGGGCACCAGGGAAGGCTGATCCAGGGGGATTCCGTCCTGCAGGTGCTGTTCATAGCTGCAAATTGTGGCGCTTTTTTAATATTATTTTTTATTTAGGGCCAGTAAAATGTGTTTGGGTGTTGCCCTTGAGTGTGGCTGCTCCTTTTCCAGCACTGCCAGGGTGGTCCTGTCCCTCCATTCACACAGGTGCTGCTTCACTGTGGTTTTGCCTCCCTGCAGCCCCCATTTCCCCACCCCAATGCCTGTCCCAAACCCCTCCCAGGGATTTTCTGCCCTCACAAATGGCCCCCACAGCTCACACCCCCTGGGATGCACTCAGGGAATGCACTGCTCAGAACACCCCACTCGCTGCACCAGTGGATTTAATCATCACATCCCAACCAAATAAAAAATCCCACCCAAATACTCATTTTTTCCCCTCTCCCTCACCAAGGGGCTTTCAGGGTGCTAGGCAAAATAAGCATAGCAGAAAATATTGACCCACATCAGAACATCAGGCTGTGGAGGATCCCTGAAATTAGGGGTCAGGTCCCAGTGCTGGCACAGAAGAGCTGGCCAGGTGCTGCTGGGTGATGTCCCCATGGGGGATGACAATGATGCCACTCCCTGCTCCATCTCAGGTGGGCAAGAAATTCCCAGGGCCCTGCCCAGCCCTGGGGAGCTGCTAAATTGGACCCCTCAAAAGGAAAACACCAGGCAATGGACACTTCCACTGTGAAAAGCCACCATGGGCAAGCCTGGGTGCTCTGGCTAGATTTGGGTGATGCCCTCGGCACCCCAATGTGCAGCCAAGGCACCAGCTGAGAGCTGGGGACATGGGCTGAGCTGTCCCACGCTCAGGGCACCCAGCCAGGCTGTGACAGAGAGCTGTGTTAGTCCCCAACATCACCCTGACCCCATCCCTGCCCCATCCCAGCCAAACCCCACAGCATCACCCTCCTCTGAAGCATGAGGTGTTGGCCAGAGCCCAGATTTTGGGCTCAGTCTGGGCAGGACCCATCCCAAAGCTGCTGCATTTATAGCTCAGCCCCACTTATTTACAGCTCCACGAAATTTCCTATATCTCCATCTGCTCATCTCAAAAAGCAGAAGTAAGAAAAAATAAAAGGAAAATAAAGCCATGAAAGCACCTCTAGCTGGAACTCCCACTGCTGCCTGGTGCTGCAGGAAGGGGAAACAGCCTGAGTGTAAAATGCAACGCCCTGATCCATGGGGAAGGAGAAATCCCTCTGTCTGGAATGTCTGTGAGCCTCAGAGGATGGAATCAAAGATCAGTGGAATGGTTAAGGTGGGAAAGGACCTTAAAGCTCATCTTGTTCCACCCTCTGCCATGGGCAGGGACATTTTCCTCTAGAGCTGCTCAAAGCCCTGTCCAACCTGGTCTTGAGGCTAAAAGATCATGGAAAAGCAGGAATGTGGGAGTGAGGCAGGAGCTGGGTGTGCCGAGTGCTGCTGACCCGGGCAGGGAATGGAGAGAGCACCGGGCACAGCCCGGCCTGGGGGGGCTGGGGGAGGATCAGGTGTTCCCATCCCCACACCACCACCTCGGCATGGAGCAGCATCCAACACCAGCAGGAGTTTCCAGCCAGGCACCACGGCTGCAGCAGCAGCTCAAACCCCCAGGTGTGAGAACTTGGAGCTCTTTCCACCCCACAGCCAAAGCCCTTTCCTCAGGGCTGGAATGAGATGACCTCTAAGGAACCTTCCAGCCCAAACCGTGATCCCAGGATGTGGCATCCCCACCCTGGTAGGTGCGGGGGCAGTTGGGACTCCCTGACAACTACTCGGGACCCAACCCACTTTTCTCCACGCTGAGGAAAACCCCTAACTTGCAGCTTAAACAGCTTTTTTCCCTTCTCCTAAGCACATTTCCTTGGCTCTATCCCTACGATCCGCAGCGTCCTGTTCGCACTAATCACCCGGCACTGAGGAAGTTGCCCGGGATCCGCGCAGCAGCGACTCCCGCCCCGGGCGGGCAAAGCCCTTCGCAAACACTCATTATCCATCCTCGGGAAAGCTGTTCTGCCTTGTCACACCCTTGTCACCGGCAGCGGAGCCAGTGGTAGGGAGGGACTGAGCAGGCCCCGAGACAAACGCCCCTCTTCCCAAGGGGGACAATGCGGGACACCCATTCCCCCGGGATCGCTCCCCCCCCTCTGCGCATGAAGGATGACAAGAAACACCCGCTCCTGCAGACGCTGGTCCAGCCAAACCTCGGCACAGCGCAGCCAAAGCCGTGACCCAGATTCTCTCCTTGTTATTGTCTCCCCGGCCGAGGACGCTCCTGGCCCCGTGGCACCGCGCCGGGGCATTCCCCAGCGCTGACTGCGCCGCCCCGAGCGCGGCTCCGCGG
>VWZU01001013.1:89817-150694 GCA_013397095.1 Sterrhoptilus dennistouni
CCTTTGCCACCCGCCTGAGCTCCCCGGTGTGTGACCCCAGCCGGAGATGTGCGGGCAGCTCTGCCCTTTGTCACCCGCCTGAACTCCCCGGTGTGTGACACCAGCCGGGGATGTGCTGGCAACTCTGGGCTCTGCCACCCGCCCCAGCTCCCCCGTGAGTGACCCCGGCCGGGAGCAGCCGCCGCTTCCCGGGCGGGACCGGGCTGGAGGCGACGGGGAGAGGCTGCACCGAGCGCCCCGTCTGCATTTCCAGCGCTTTCATCCATAAAATAATCCAAGGGCTTGTTTTCCTGACATAAGCTGGGCTGAGTGGAGGCGCTTTGCAGGCTGGACCGGCCCCACCGGTCTCCTCGAAAGCCCCGGTGTCCCCGAAAGCCCCGGCCGGTACCGGCCCACCAGGAGCGGCTCCCGGTCACCGGCCCGCGGCCGCAGCTTCCTCCAGGTGTCCGTAGTGAAGAGGGTGCTGCTGCTGTTGGAGATGGAAGTCAGAGATTACACGAGCGCTGCCATCACCACCACGATCATCAGACCCCGCAGCCCTGCGGGAGAGAGGGAGCGGCTGAACCGAGGGAGGGACGGGACGGGACAGGATTACCCCGGGATGGCGCCTACCCCGCTGCAGCCGCACGCTGGATAGACCTCCCCTGGGGCGAGGATGGAGTTTGGGAACATTCAGCTGCACCCCGGGTTGCACCTGGGGAGCAACCCTCGGAGGGGCTGCATGGGCTGTGCCATGCACTGACCCCCCAGACCATCTGTGAGGTCCCCCCAATACAGACCATCCCAGACCACTGTGGGTCCCCCCAACACAGACCCTCTGATGGGGTCCCCCAACACAGGCCGTCATGGACCATCCACGGGGTCCCCCCCAACTTCCCAGCCCTTGCAGCAGCCCTGGGGTGCAGCAGGGCCCAGTGGGGATGGAGTCACCCCCTGGCACCCACCAGCATCAGCTCAACCACCACTTTGGGGTAGGCAATGTTGGAGCAGCCCACGGCGGCCCCCCACACACGGGTGCGCTCCTCGGGGTCCACACAGGCCACAGTATCTGGGGGACAGAGACAAATGACATGTTAGAGACCCCTGACAAGGTGGAGGCCAGCTCTGAGCCCCTTCACCCCCTTCATGCCCCCTCCCAGTGGGCAGATATTGACCCTTTGCCATGGCCATGATGCCCAGACCTTGGCAGGACACCAGGTGGAGAAGCAAGGAGCACATCCCACATAAAAATCCACCCCTGCCTCACCCACCTCATTCCCACCCTCCCCTCCAACACAGCAGGATCCATCCCACCCCTCACCTCCTGCTGCCCACGCCCAGCCCAGTGTAGGTTGGATCTATTGTCACATTAAATCCAGTGACAGCTGCCCGGGGAAGGATCTCCAGAGCCCCACCAGGTCCTGGGGCTGCTGGAGGCAGCAGAGCCCTGAGGCAGGCACTGCCCATCCTCACCCACGGGGCCAGCCAGGTTCGTGCACCATTGTGGCAATTTCCTGGGCATGGGCAGCACCAGCAGCTCCCTGGATTTGTGTGGCAAGGCGCCAGGACCATCAACACCCAATTATTTCTTACGTCTCAACCAGCACTGAATCCCCTTTTTATTTTTATTTTTTTCTTTAATTGTTACGCTCATAAAATATTGAAATGGATGGAAATTAATGTCAGTTATAAATATGGATGGGCTGCACCCGCCCAGGCAGGAGCACGGAGACGAGCATGGGTGATCCCTGCACAGGACTAACAGCAGTGTCCTGGTTCTCCTGCCTGGTGACCTCCACCTCAGCCTCCCAGTTTGTCCCAAACACCACTGGGGACACTTTGGGACTTTCCACAAAGGAGCGTGAGGTGAGATGGGAGCATCACTTGGTTGTGGGCAGACCACAGGCCATGCTCAGCACATCCCAGGGATGCCAAAAAGCCCAACCTGGGCCACCTTTCCCCAAGGTCAGAGTCAGCGCTGGGGCTCTGGTGACTCCTTCCTGCAGCAGCCGTGAGCAAAGCTGCCATCAGTGCTCCGTGCCTCAGTTTCCCCTCTCTAAAACACCACGTTGTGCACGGCTCCATGCAAATCGTTGGTGGCTGGAGGGTGGAAAACGTTCCAAAGGGCAAGGCAGTGTCTGGATGTTGTATTCCAGCTGAAATGCCAGCCCCAGGCCTCACCTCTACCAATGAACACTTGGTGGGACCTCAGAGTGAGTGGGAAGCCCCTGAGCCAGGAGCAGAGCCCAGTGTCATACCCCACTGCCTCACTTTTAGGCCCTCTGCTAAAAATGGAAAATTAATTAGGACCTTGTAATTAATGCTTCCATCTGCAGGAAAGGGGCCATGTCTGCAGCGGGTGCTGCCTGTCCAGCTGGATCCATCTGGGGATGCCTGCAATGACGAGGACCAACCTGCTTGGCCACTGCAAACAGGGGCTGCACCCAATTCAGGGGCTAAATTCACCATGTGAGGTGGAGAAACCCCAGGGATGGGGAGATGGGGGGCCCAGGTGTCATCGCCCCTCGTGAGGATCAGGTGGTGCTGCTCCCCCAAAAGTGTGGGGCTCTGCCACCCCAACCCGCCCCCACCAGCACATGGCACAGGCTGGCTGGGATGCAGCATTTACCCCACATGCAATAAATCATTAGTGCACACACCCCATGAAAGAGTCTGTAAATCTCCTGGCACAATAAAAACACCTGGAGCAGGCGGCTGAGGCGGCGAAAACCACAACACACTCCTGCCACGCCACACACACCCACACTGCAGCACCCATCTGGGCCATCTCCCATCGTGCCCAAAAAGGTCCTGAGTGCTGGCTCAGCACTCACCTCTGTCCCATTTGCTGTCCCCATCACTACCAGCAGCACTGGGATTTCACCTGAAACACCCAGGTTTGGTTCCGGCTCTCTCAGTCTCTGCTGCACCGGCGTGGGGATGTGATGCCACCACTGGGAAATCCCTGCAGGGCCACTCATAAAGTCACCAGCTCCACCTGAAACACCTGCTGGGCTGATATTCTTTAGGAGCCAAACACTTCGATCTCCCCTGAGTTGATGTGACATTTGGGGACACAGTGTAGTGTTGGACCTGGCACTGGTTGGACTCGGCGATCTTTTCCAACCTTAATCATCCCAACAAACAGCTGTCACATTCCTGTGTCCCCCAGCCCTGCTGCCACCTCCTGCACAGGCCAGGCCAGGGCTGGGCACAAGCCCACGCAGGATTTGTCACTGTGGGACAAGTAGGGCCTGCAGAGAGGAGCACTTTGATGGCCGAGCACCCGGACAGACGGGCAGCCTTGCCTGGGGAGCCTGACTCAGGCAGGGCCCTCATTTCCCCGGCTGTGAATCCAGATGAGCCGCACCAACGCCAGGGACAGACACACAGCCCATGGCAATTCCCTTCTTTGCATTGGCGCAAGGATCTGACCCCAATTCCTGAAATTCATCTTCAGTTGAGCTTCCAAGAGAAAGGCTCAAGAGAACTTCCACATTTCTGGGCTGTGAGCACCGAGTGGTGAATCCAGGGTGAGGTTTTTTGACCATCTCACAGTTATTAATGGAATCTGTCGTAGCCAGATGTGGTGATGTTACTGTGACCATGCTGCAAACCTTACAGAGGAGGGAACAGGACAGGACAGGATAAATGCTTTCATTTGGAAAAGCCCTTCAATAATCATCTGCTCCCACTGCATGACCAATTGAGGGCTGACAAAAAATTAAGGGTATTGTCCAAACACCTCTTAGATATTAACAGGTTTGAGGCCTTGACCACCTCCCTAAGCAGCCTGTTCCAGGATTGGAACACCCTCTCCATAAAGAAACACTTCCTAATATCCAGCCAAAACCTGCCTCAGTGCAGCTTTGAAGCGTTCTGGCAGCTCCCACTCGGCGCTGCCCCCCGGGACCCAGCCGGGCTCCGAGCTCCTGCACCAGCACGGGAGGGGTTAACCACAGGACAGAGCTCTTTTCCTGGAAAATATTGACTTACCAGCCGGCACATCGCGAGAGGGGGGAATCTCAGAGGAGACAGGGGTTTTTTAAAGGAAGACAAAACACCCAAACCCCTCTGGGGCCGCCCAGGACCCTCCTGCACCCTCCGGGTGGCTCCGGGGGGTTCGCATCCACAGGTGTGAGGGCGCATCAGCCGAAAGAGTTAATCGGGCTGGGCAGGGAATGTGTGAAGGCAGCATGTGACTGCAGGTGGGGCAGGGCGGAGGGATGAATCACTCTTTTCCTTTTCCTCTTTTCACTTCTTGCTGTTACCTGTCCGGCCCCGGCACTGCGCGCCGGCAGAGCCCCGAGCCCGGAGCTGCCAGGGCGATGCACAGGAGGCTGAGGCGGAGAGTTCGCCCCCGAGCAACCCCCGGGAACGAGAACCAGGGACGGCACCTCGGCCGAAACATCCTGCTCTTCGCTGCCCCGCATTAAGCCGCTTTTCTCTTTGTTTCTTTCCCCACTTTTTTTTTTTTTTTTTTTTTTTTAATTTCATCNTTTTTTTAATTTCATCCGGTTGTCTTGGGAGAGCGGAGGATGAGGAGGGAGCGGAGCCGGGGGTGAAGGACCTTCCTGGTGGTGTAGGTACACCTGGGGCTGTGTGACCCCGTCAAGCAGCTCCTGCTGTGGGAAACTCCCCGTTTTCCTTGCCTGGAGCCGGGAGCAAGGCAGAAAGCAAACCCTCCTCCCCGGCAGGAAGAGCTCCGGCGTGGCAGGAGCCGTTGGAAAAGGGAGCGGTGCTTTTCCCAAGCTGCGCGCTCAGCCGGGGAGGGTGAAGCAAACCGTGTATTTAAAGACTGGAGAATAATTAATTCCTATTTATTGCCGACATCCGGGCGCTCTCTGGGGGCACAGAGCTCCCTCGAGAGAGGGACCGGCGTGCGGGGTCACCATGGCTTTCTCCCAGGTGCAGTGCTTGGACGACAGCCACGTCAACTGGAGGTCCAGCGAGTCCAAGCCCGAGTTCTTCTACAGCGAGGAGCAACGCCTGGCCCTGGAGGCACTGGCCTCCCGTGGCCCCGACGCCTTCTATGAAGTCCTGAAGAGGGAGAACATCAGGGACTTCCTGTCCGAGCTGGAGCTGAAGAAGATCCTGGACACGCTGGAGACCTACGACCCCGGCTCCGAGTACATCCCGCGGCACGGCAGCAGCGCCGGGGACAGCGAGGGCGACGGGAACAGCCAGGGGGACGAGCAGGACATGGCCCCTTCCCTGGAGTACTGGCCCCAGAGGTCGGACCGCTCCATCCCGCAGCTGGACCTGGGCTGGCCCGAGACCATCGCCTATCGCGGCGTCACCAGGGCCACCGTGTACATGCAGCCGCCCATCGAGGGCCAGGCGCACATCAAGGAGGTGGTGAGGAAGATGATCTGCCAGGCTCAGAAGGTGAGGCGCGCCGCGGGGACGGGGCAGGGTTGGCCTCGGGGCGTCGTGCTGAAAGTCCTGCCAGCCGGGCAATCCCTGTCCTGCGGGAAGCTCTGCCCGAGCAGAGGCAGCGGGGCCAAGCGTTCAGGTTTCTCCTTGTTGGGTTTCTCGATGTTGGGTTTTGCTGAGGATGCTGCTGGCCTGGTTCAGCACTCCTGGGAGCAGCACAACCTCAGTATCCCTACAGCAGCACTGTTCATCCTGGGGTCCCTGCAGGGCTCTGGGGAAAATTGCTGGGGAGAAAAATGTGTTGAGCTGTTCTCCAGCTGTGAGCCCACCGTCCCAGTCTCTCCACAATCGTTATTCCCGGTGTGACAGCATGCAGGAACTTGGGATTATGTCCTGCCTTCAGGCCTTGGGTCTGCCAGCTGTCCAGTACTGACCCTGTGGTCATGGCCTGGCCCCAGTCCTTGTGTCTACCATGTGTCCAGCCCATGACCCTGGAGAAAAGCAGTCAAAGCTTCTGGTCCAGCACTGACCCACACGAGGGTCAAGTTTGGCCCGAGATGGCTGCAGTGCTCCCAGCTGGCTCATCCTGGCTCTCAGAGAAAAAGGATGAGCTGGTGAGCGGGACAAGGCTGGGCAGATTCTGAAGGGATTTGGGTTGAGACTTGTCGTCCCTGTGGCATCAAACCAAGGAGCAGGGAGTGGGGATGCGTGAACCATCACCTGTGGGCAGCAGGACCAGGGAAGGAGGGAGGTGGTGGCCTGTGTTGAAGGTCAGCAGAGGTGGGCAGATGTTGCTGGTGTCTCCCTGTGACCCAGTCCCAGCTGGGAAGTGCAGGAGGGGTTGGTACCTGCTGCTTTCTTGGTGCTCTGAAGCTCTCTGAGTTCTGTGCATCCAGTACCGTGAGACCTCCAAGGAAAGAGATTCCCAACCCAGCAGGAAAACAGGGAGACCCTGCCAGGAGAGCTGTGGAGCAGAGGGGACAGGCTGGGATGCATGAGGTCCACCTGGCTGCTCCAGACATAATGCTGGGGTTTGCAGATCCTGGCAGGAGAGAGGGAAACCTGTGACATGCAACCAGCAGAGCCTCTTCAGACCAGTTTGGGCAGAAACATGAATTTCTCAAAGCCATTGAAGGCAGCAGGGTCACGGGAATGGCTGCTGGGGGTGTCAGGAGCTGTGGGGAGGAGCCACCTCACAACAGCCGAGGTGACTTGTGACATCTTCCCTGCCAAAGTGCTTTGCAGTGAGGGCAAAGGGAAGGGAGAGCTGATGTCCCGTGGGATGGAGGAGGATGGGAGAACAATCCCACAACAAACAATGCCTCATCTTCGGGTCTTTCCTGCTGCCTCAGACTCGGGCTTTGCCTACTCACCGCTTCCCACCTGCCCCATGCCAGCGGCTCCTCCTGAGTCACTCCACACCCTGCTCCTGCTCCCAAGAGCTGGCAGATGAGTCAGGCACATCCCCACCTCCCCTGGAGCCTCTCCAGCACACAGGGACGTGGCCACTGCTGATCCTGCTGTGCTCATCACCGGCACCTTGATGCCCCCTGAGCAGGGTTGGGCTCTGCCTCCCCATCCAGACGGTCCCTGACTGTGGGATGAGACATGGTGACACCACTGGTGACATGCAGGAGCCTGCTTGGAGCTTATGGTGCCTCGGGAAAACGTAGAGATGGGTGAGTGCTTCATGCTGCAGGGGCTGGGGATGGCAGGACTTACAGGGGCTGGAGAGTGGGGCTCTTCCCATGGTCTCCCATCCCATATTTGAGGACAGAAGTCCCTGCAGCTGAGCCTTCTGTCACACAGTGGAGCCCAAGTGACAACTTGTGGGTGCTCCCAAGGGTGGGGGACTGGGCTAGACCGCCCTGCTGATTTCTGCCAGGGCTCGAGGTCTTCACAGCAGCTCAGAGGTGAAAGGGTTTGGCTGAGGAAGCTGAGAGTGGACAAAGGGACCGTCCTGCTTACACCATCAGATTTCATATACACTGTCCATGTGCTCCTCACTGGGGACATCCCTATCAGATTGTCCCATCCCAGCAGGCAGTGGAAATGCTCTCCACCACGTGCAGGCTTGGGAGAGGCTCCCAGTTCCCTGCCAGAGGATGACCCTTGCTCCAGATGTTGTCCCAGACACTCGCTCTGCAACGCTCCCGGCGCCAACCCCCAAACCCCGCTGTGCTCCCACTGTCCCATGGCCAGGAGAACAAAGTCCTTTGGGGTTGGCCCAGGAAAGTTTCAGAGCCCATGAGAGTCCTGCTGGTGCTGGGAGGTCACTGGTGAGGCACCCCAGGGATGTGAGGCCGCTCTGAGGGTCAGAGGAGCCCTGGTGCTTGCAGGAATGAGGCCAAACGCTGCTGAGTTCAGAGCCTCAAACCCAGGTGTGCCAGAGAGGGAGATGCAAATGATCCCCTCCTCCTCCTCCTGGGAAGGAATGGGAGAAAGGAGAGGCAGGATCCTGTGGCCCTGCTCTCCCTGAAAACCCCATCTTTGTGGCCAACAAGCAGAGGTGGTGAGGGATGTGGGGCACCAGCAGCTTCACCTTGGAAACTTTCACCAAGTTGAGCCATGGCACAACCGTCTCTTCCTTGCTTGCTTCCCTTGGGCTGCAAAGCTCACAAGCTAGACACCAGGAACCATTTCTTCATGGAAAGGGTGGTCAGGCACTGTAAGGGGCTGCTCAGGGAGGTTTGGAGTCTCCATCCTGGAGGTATCCAAGGAATTTGTAGATGTGGTACTCAGTGCTCTGGGCTGGTGGCAAGTGGTGATGGGTCCAAGGTTGGACCTGACAATCCTGAATGTCTTTTCTAACCTTAATGACCCTATGAGGAAGGGAGGAAGATCTCCCTCCTCCTCTCCTCTTGGCTCTCTCTGACCAGAAACCAGAGCATGAAAACATTGACCTTGGCCCAAAGCCACTGGAGAGAGCAGTGACTCTGACCTCCTCTCCTCACTTGAGGTTCCAGGTTGGGATTGTGGTGATGTAATTACCCTGAGCAACTTCCAGTGAAGGTTGGGAGGCCCTATTAATTACTGTTTACAAAACCTTCTGCCATTTCTGGATGAAAGGGTCGACAGGGGAGAGCAATTATTAATGTTACTTGTCCCACCTCTCCTCCATCCCAACACTCTTCCTCTAATTGTGCCTTGGTGCCTGCCTAATTTATTAAATGCCCACGTGATGCACCCCAAAAGTCATTATCTGATGATTCACAGTGAGACAATAAAGACCTGCAACTTCCTCTATAAAACATGATCCTGCAGTTTATGTGCTCATCAAAGCTGTTCCAAAAAATCCCAGCAGCATTTGCCTGGTGTCCAGGGGGATACAACACTCACTGCTCCCCAGGAATTTGGGACCCAGCACATGCTCATCTGCTGTATCCAATGGATTCTGGCAGCTCCTGGGACCCTGGCAGGAAAAGCTTCACCTGCGTGGGCACTGGGAGCCTCCAGCTGTAGATGTAGGGCTGATTTCCTCTGCACCCTCCAGGAGAAGAGCAAAGAGATGGCAAAGCTTCCTGGGATGACACAGCAGCAAAAGGGCTTCAGGAAAGGGAATGTCCCAGCACCAAGGAGAGGTGGAAGGGACAAGGGACAAGCTCACTCCTCACAGCCAGATGGCACAGCTTGCTCCAGACAATCCCATTCCCCAAGCTGGGAAGCAAAGAGCACACAGAGGATTTCACTGCTCCAGAGCAGACAGGCCTCCATTCTTTGCAGATTATCCCCATACCAGGAGGGTTTGGCATCCCAGGGCTCAAGCACAGGCAGCCCAGCAGCAGATTTCACCCAGACAAGGACAGTCACCACATCAGGAGTGCTGCCAGCACTGTCCTCACTCTCCCAGCCCTCCTCATGCCAGGGCAGTGTTGGCACATTGGCGTGAGATTCCGGTGACAAACCAGGGCCAAGCCTGTCCTGCAGGCAAGACGCACTGGGGAGAGGGGCAGGAGCTGAGCAGTGACAGGATGCACCAGCTGAGCAGGAGGAATTGGGTTCAAAACGTGGGCAAGTGGCTGGGAGCTGGGCTCCCTTCCCATGCCCTGGGCCACCCTGAGCCACCCCTGCAGTGCCCTGCCTGCCTGTGTGAGCAGGGATGGGGGACAGCACCCTGCCCACAGCACTGAAAAACTCCTCACACCTTCAGAGCCACAGCTGTGAGCCAAGGGACTGCTGGGACCACAATGGGAAAATCTTCTTGTCCCTCCAAAACGAAGGTCAGCACTATTCTCATCCCCATGTTATGAGTGCTCAGCTCCTCCTGGGGAAAACACAGCACACAGGCAAAGTGACACAAGCAGGGAGCATCAGGGGCAGAAGCAAATCATCTGCCACCAAACTTTCATCCTCAAGCCAGGCATACACCGTCCCATCACGGTCCACCCAGGACTCATGGAAGACAGCTCAGGTCCTCCCCAGTTTCTTGCTGAGCACGGCAAATCCAAGCCCAGAGCTCGCAGAGTAGCTTTGAACCTGTCTCACTTTGCATCCATGCAAATCCAGCAGCCGGTTCCTGCCTCAGTTTCCCCACCAGGACGATGAGGATGAGCCCAACACAAGAGTGGGTGCACAAGGGAGTGAGGACTTACCCTGTCACAGCAAAGCCTGGGGAGAGGCTCCAGAGTGAGGATAATTGGGAACTCAGTTAGAATCGAGTGGCAAAGCCATAAAGTGCCCCCTCAGCTGGCTCACTGGCACATCCCAAAACACTCCTGTGTGGTCAGGGCTGGGGACACCTGTGTGAGCAGGGCTGAGGCTCCCCACACAGCCTTGCTCTTCCCCCCATTGCCTGCAGAAAAGGAAGGGAAGAGCCAGCAGTGTCATAACAATCCTCTGCTTAATTAAAGCTCTCCACGTCCTGTGGCACAAAACTAATTAAAAGGCAGCTCGGTGCTTTGAGAGCTCTGGACTGGATGTGTCTGAGTGTGCAAGCACCCAGCACCATCCCCATCCCTTCCTTCCTGAGGGAGGGAGGAGCACCCTGGAGTCTCCCTGGTGTCCTCCCTGCTGGAGGACATGGCCAGCAGGCCCCTCCTGGAAGGGCAAGTGGAGAGGAGCCACCTGCCCCCAGCCCAGGGCACCTTCCAGGAACAGCCACAGGGATGGGAGTGCTGGCAGGTTTCCAACCACGGGACAATGACAAGCCAGCAACCTGATGCCAAGTCTTTTCCCTGGGATGAGGGGAGGCAGAAATCCCTGTGGAGCTGCCCTGGGATGCTCAGCTGCCTCCAGCCTCTCTGCCTGCCAGACCTCATGAGTTGCTGCTCACTGCCACAGGTGATGCCATCACCAGGAAATCAAACACCAACAGGCACAGAGCCCAGGGGCGCAGGCAGACATTCCAGTGAAATTCCCAGCGTGGCCCAGATCCATTTTCCTATCAGCCCCAGCTGTGGCTGGGAGAGCAGCAAACGCCTTGGGTACAAAGGCAGCTCCAGCTTGTCAGCATCAGTGACTCTGCTGTGTGACAAACACAGCTGTCACTGCTCGGGGTGCTGGCACTGCTGTCCTGGCTCTGCTCCTCCCATACAGCCTGGGAGGAAGGAGGGAGCAGCACCCCAGGCTGGGCAGTGAGACCAGGAGAGGTGGACACACCACTCAATGGTTGGGCTTGATGTTTCTACAGGTTTTTATCAACCTTAACAATTCTGTGATCATTGTGCATCAAAGGTCTCCCCTTCTAAAGCTCCCTGCAATACTGATAGCAAAGGGACACCGAACTGCTCAGCCAGAAGTTGGACTCTGAATTTTGTGAAGCCTGTTAAAGGCAAGAAAGTTAGATTCACCCTCAGTAACTGGTTTGTCATCAGTAGCTTATGCTATAGTTCACCACTGAAATGGTCAGGGTTGGAAAAAACATCCAAAGACCATCAAGTCCAATTAACTCAGCACTGCTGGGGCCACCACTAAATGGTGTCCCCAAGTGCCACATCTACCTCTCTTGGAGATCAAACTTTCCATGGTGACAGCAGAGGAATGGGAGGACTTCCCATCCTCAGACTGTCTGGAGCTGGGGGCAATCCTGGGCTCCTCCACCCCAAATTCCAGCCCCCTACAGGGAGCCCTTTGCTTTGGCTCTCCCAAAACAAGCACTGATTATAGCTTGGGTTGTCCCTGGCCACACTACCCAGACTCATCTCTCCTCTCCAGGTCATTGCTGTGGTCATGGACATGTTCACCGACGTGGACATTTTCAAGGACCTCCTGGACGCTGGCTTCAAGAGGAAAGTGGGAGTCTACATCATTTTGGATGAGACCAACGTGAAGCACTTCCTTCAGATGTGTGAGCGAGCCCACATGCACGCTGGACACTTGAAGGTAGGGATGAGCTGAGGGTCTGGAGCCAGGGAACCTCCTCCAAAGGCAGGGAGACACTCAGAGTTATCAGCTCTGCTCCCTCCTGTCCTGGGCAATCACAACCCCCAGTGATAGAAGGGTTTAGTCCATTTGTCCTGTAGCCAAAGCTGGAGGTGATGCCCAAGTTCAAGAGCAGCAGGATGGAGGGGAAGGGGTGAAAGGCAGGGATATGGATTTGCTCCCAGCAAAGCTGGATGCAGGAAGCCCAGGGGGCTGCTGGTGCCCAGCCAGCGCTGGGATTGTGACAGAGGAGCAGCTGGGGGTGCAGCCCTCCAAGGGTGGACACGGGGCAAACCTGCCAGCTCAGCTCCTCCTGGGAAGAGAGAGGGAGCAGCAGAGGCTGTGCCAGGCCCAGATCCGTGCTCTCACCAGCTCCCTGCCCCAGGGGCAGCACCGGCGGCAGCCGCCGGCAGCTCCTCGCACTTTCCCGCGAGTCAGAGGCTGGAATTAAAAAACTTGATTTTCCCCTTTTCCGGAGCCTCCGCCCCAGCACAGGGCCGGGAGCGGAGCAGGGAGGTTCCCACACTGCCTGAGGGCACCTGGCAGCTGCCAAGGATGCCCTCACTGCTCTCGCTGTGCTGGGCAGTGCTGCAGGGACTGATCTGCCTGCACACGCCGCGTTCTCCAGCCATGGATGCACATGGAGTCACTCCTGTGCACGAATCCCACCGAAAACCAGGGAAAGCAAAGCACAAGGGGGATCCCTGTCAGTGCAGGGGTCAGTTGGATGATGCTTGGAGCAACCTGGTCTAGTTTAAGGTGTCCCTGCCCATGGCAGGGGGTTGGAATGGTATTCAAGGTCCCTTCCAATCCAAGTGATTCTGCGATTCCCCTTCCACGTCCCGGTGTGAGCAGGGGGTGCAGAGAAAATCCCTGTCACAGTGCTCATGCAAAGGCAGAAGAAGGGACAGAGGAGAGGACAGGGGGTTATTTCAGCCTCAGGTGCAGCAGCCAGAGTGGGGACCCTCCCACATCACTCCAGCCACAGGACAGTCCCAGGCTCTTCCCCGGCCACAACACTCCCACCACCACCACCATCAGATACAAACCCACCAGAGCAGCCCCACAGTCCCACGGGGGGCTTGCAGACCCCCCACTCCTGCCCACCACGGCTGAGCCTCGCCTGTTTCTTGGCAGAGAAGTTGCTGTTGCTGCTCCTGACGTCAGCCAGCCCCGTGGCCGCTGCCAAACGCTGCCGGCTAGGCCCGTGCCCGGGCAGGCTCCCCAGATCTGCTCACGGCCAGGGCCAGCCCCTGCCTGAGCAGGAACACGTAGGAGCCACGCCACCCTCACACCTGGCTGGCACCGGGTGGGCCGGGCTCAGGGACCCCGATGTGGGGAGCACCCTTTGGCCGAGCCTCACACCTTCTTCCCCTGCTGCCCTGGCTTAATTGCTGCTCCCAACGATTAAAGCCAACACAGCCGAGCTTTTACCCGAGTCCAAACTCCCTGGAGAGTCTGGGATCCCGCAGGCTGCCGCCTTTTCCAGACCAGAAAAGCCAGCGCTGACGCACTCTGGTGTTTTCCTGCATTAGCAGCCCGGTGGCAGGACTGGAAAAGCAGGAGAACATCTGCAGAGCTCGGCAAATGCCTAGAAGTTGGGATTTGCCACATTATTGCAAAGCAATTCGCTGGCACGGGATGCAGGAGGTGGTGAGGAAAGTAGGGCAGAGTCTGGGAGCCGCTTCTTAAACCGGGAGATGTTAACGAAAAGGTCCCCTCGTTATCTCGGGGCCCAGCAATCAGCTTGGGCAAGGCGGGCTCTGCCTTGAGCAAGGGCTGCCTGGGGAGTGAGTGATTCACCCAGCCCGGCTCTCCGGCTGTCCCGCTGCCTCGGCAGCGATTAAAGAAGCAGATTTTACTGAGCAGCAGTGAGAAACGAGGAGGAAAAGGCACCGGCACCGGGAGTGTTGCTCCCGGAGAAAAAACCTCAAGCTGCTCCTTGAGTTTGGGCAAAGGATGAGCCCTGAGTGGGTGGAGCCGCGGGTGTCGCTGCTCTCTCAGGAGCCCTGTGTGTGTAGGGATGGGAATTGCCATCCCGGCCTGCTCACCAGCCAGCTCCCAGCCCACTCAGGGCAGCACACGGACAGGAATTAGGATGCTCAGTTTTGCACAGCAGGCAGAAAGGAAAGTGCTATGAAAAAACCCATGAAATTCACAAAAAATTCCCACCCAAACCTTCTCCGTTAAGGTCAGGAAGGCCGTTGCTTTCACATCATCTGCACTGAATTTTCCTGCCAGGCATGGGGGAGCAGGGACTAGGGGTGCACCTGGGCTCAGGACTGTGCCTGGTCATGGTCTCCAGGGAGAGAGGAGAGCCCAGGGAAGCAGATGAGAAAGGCTGGAGGAGGGGAAGACAAATATTTCGGATGCTTTTCTTTAAAAAACAAAACAAAACACATAATAAAACAGCCATGGAGGGCATGACCCAGTGATGACACAGAGCCTTTTGCAACAGCATTACCAACATCTCAGCAGGGACAAGAGGAATTCTTAAGAAATTTTTTTCTCCCTCACCCAAAAGGAGACCATTTGATGTGAGAGATCCTATCTGCTCTGCTGAGGAATGTGCCAGTGCCCTCCATGGAGACACCAGACACAGGAGCCAGACTGGGGATAAAAACAAAAACAAAACCAAAAACATTTTCACAGAGCCAGGGCTGCCCCTGCATCACTGGTTTCCCTGGGGAGGACACTCAGTTCCACTCCAGGGACCTGATCCCACATCACTAGGTTTTGTTTCCTGAGGGCAAAAAGACATTTCCCCACTGCCTAATTTCCCACAAGCCCCTAAAAGCAGGACTAGATGCCCAAATTTAGGAGCACAGCAAAGGGGGAGCATGGGGAAGGACAAACCCACTGCCAGCAGGTCCAGTGGGCTGTCCTAGGGTCACCACCTGGCCCTAAAACCCCCTCTAGATCTGCTAGGAGCAGGTGTGGAGCCTCCTCTCCCATGGTGGCATTTGCATAGATTGCAGGAGCTGGGGAGCGTTTGGCAGCAGCAGCAGCACCACACAACACTCGCCCACAGACACCAGCAGCACCAAGTTCAGGAGGTGGCAAACACAGCCTGGTACATGGGCACAGCAGGGAACTCTCCAAGCCGAGCCCAAGGTTCACTGCATGGCCTTGGGGGAGTTCTTTTATCCCCCCATCACTGTGGCCTCCTCTGAGGCAGCCATGAGGAACGTTCCCAATCCTCAGAGGTTCTGTGGAGCATCCAGAGAGGAGTTCCAGAGGGGAGGGGTGGGAGGTGGTCTCACAGCAGCTCTTGGCTCCTGCTCACACCTCTGCCTTGCAGAACCTGCGCGTCCGCAGCACCGGAGGGACCGAGTTCTTCACCCGCTCGGCCACCAAGTTCAAGGGGGCTTTGGCCCAGAAGTTCATGTTTGTGGATGGGGATCGAGCCATGTGTGGCTCCTACAGGTAAATCAGTGACATCTCCTCTTGGCCATCCCATGGAGGTGTTGGTCGAAGGATTGATGCAAACCCACGTAGTGCAAGGACCCCATGCCAGACTTGCTCTCCTCCTCCTAAACTAGGAGATGGTTTTCCAAGGAGATTTGGAGTGGGCCCAAGGGTTTCCCACTATTCCCTACACCACCAGGTGTAGGACACCCACCCTTCTTGGAGGTGGGGGGATACAGTAAGGGTTTCTGTGCTGATGAGCACAAGGAAGGACCAAAGCACCAAACCACAGCCAGTCCCAACTCTCACACCAACCTCAGCTTTTCCAGTCAGTTTCCTACACAAAGTATTTTTCAGTTTGTTCAAAGGAAAACTTACTTAGGTAGAAACAGACCAGCCCTGGTCAGGTTTCAGGTCTAAAAGACAAGTTTTATAAACATGGAACTGAAACATTTCCTCCTTTCTGGCCATAACAAATAACATATCCACTTATGAGTCACTTCTCTTGACTAACCCAAACTGAGATGGGGACAACACCAAAGTGAAAAACTGACCCACTGCAAATACTTTTTATTTTTACTTCGAGCCCCACTGTGCTCAAGACTTCAACCCTTTGCTCTAATTTGGGATGGGAGCTATTTCATCAATCCCATTACTATTATTAATGTTTACAGTGAGATCACATCCGTGCTGGCACCTGGGGAAGGTCAGGGCTGGGGAGAGGTGTTATTTACCAGCCAGTGCTCAGAGAGTCTCCAATGTGTTTCTCTTCCAGCTTCACCTGGTCTGCAGCAAGGACAGACCGAAATGTCATCACAGTCCTGTCAGGCCAGGTGGTGGAGGCGTTTGACAAGCAGTTCCAGGAACTCTACCTCATGTCCAAGGGCGTGAGCCTCAAATCCATCTCCATGGGAGAAGAGCCTGAACCCGAGCCTGTAACGCTGCCCTCCGTGGTGCCGGTGACCCCCGCCAACGCCGTGGTGAAGAAGCTGATAAACCCCAAATACGCCCTGGTGAAGGCCAAGAGTGCTGACCAGATCAGCAAGACCTCATCCGAGAACCAGGACAAAAATCAGGACAAAAACCAGAAGAGTGACAACAAAGGCAAAGCACCTCCTGAGGGCCAGGGGGGCGAGCGGCACGGCGACGTGGCTGACCTGTCCCTGCTCATCCATCCCGGACTCCTGAACCTGGAGAAAGCCAACATGTTTGACTACCTGCCCACCTGGGTGGAGCCTGACCCCGAGCCTGGGAGCGAAGTCTTGGGCTACATCAACATCATCGACCCCAAGGTCAAGAACGTGAAGCTGTCACAGATGAACCGCATCAAAGTCTGCGACGTCTCCCAGGCTAGCGCCCAGCACCGGCAGATGCTGAAGAACAGAGAGATGGAGGCCAGGAAGAACTCGGACCAGGAGCCGCCTCTGCTGTCCCCCAGCCACAGACAGATCCCACAGCCTCCCGTGGAAGCTCCTGCAGCCCCCACAACCAGCCCCATCGACGGCATCAGCTGGACGACGAGGCAAGTGGGGACATTCGCCTCTTCACCCTTGGGTCACCATTTGAAACCACAGGAGGAGGAGGTCAAGCCTCCAGTTCCGAAGCCAAGGACCATCCCTGTTGGTGTCCTCATATCCAAAGTCACTGCAAGCTGTGACAGCAGCACTGCCGTGGAGGGTGACACAAGGCCACCACTGGCCAACCACATGGGTGTGAAGCAGGAGGAGAAACCCAACCGAGCTTCCATGGAGCCTTGCCACGTCCAGCCAGACCGGCCAGTGGCAGCTCCACAGGAGGACAGAGGGCATCCCTGCACCCACAACGGGCTGGGACAAGAGGAGGAGGAGGAGGAGGAGGAAGAGGAGTACATCACCCTCAGTGACCAGGAGAGCTACTCCAGCAGCTCTGCTGACCACAGCTACCGCCGCTCCAACGCCTCCTCCATCTCGGACGAGTACTTTGAGGTGAGAGATCGCTACGGGCCCCTCCGGAGAACCAACTCGGACGTCACCCACAACGGGGAGATCCTGCCCATGCAGAGGAAGCTCAGTGACCCACATATCAGCCGGGGCACCTTCATCAGCCCCCTGGGCAGCCTCCCCTCCCTGAAGCACCTTCGCTTGGAGGACATGACCAAGAGGAGGAGCGCCGCCGTGGAGATCAGACCGATGCTGCCCCGCATCCTCCTGGATGGCAACAGCTCCTACCCCAGCAGTGCTGCCCAGGTAGGACGTTCTGCTGTGACTTACATTTCTCCACCCTACAAAGGTTTGCAAACCTGGAGGTGACCCAGTCAGCTGGACTGAGGTGTGGTGTCATCCTGAGTTTTGGCATCATCTCAATCCTTTGGTGTTGTCCTAGATGCCGAGATCACACTTCCCATACAGGAGAATAACACCCTGCACATGGCCACGGTCACCCAAGAGGTCACCAAAGATGTGATGGCCGTGCCACAGCTCTTGGTGTCCAGCAATGGGGATGGCTGTTAAAGGGGAGCGTGTTGGTAATTAAAGATTATCCCACAGCATTGGGCTGGGGGTGGAGCCCAGCAGCTCCAGGCACAGCTGTACAGATGTGCTGGGACTTGCTGAGCTGCATCCCCAGCCCATCAACAGTGGCATCACACCCAGCTGGGGACAGGCTGTGCGTGCAGGCGTGTCCTTCTCAGGCTTGTTTTCCAGCGCCTTGCCAGGGTGATTAGCATCAAAGGGAAAGCGCTCGGACACATAATTAGGCAGAGAAAGACAGCGGAGGAACAGGGACAGCAACCTCTGTGGGTGAGTGCCACAGTCAGCAGCTTTGTGGCTGATCCACGGGTGACGCCAGACCTTGTCACCCTGCTGCAGTTCTGTGCCAGAATCCCACTGCCAGGAGCATGAGGTGACAGCACCATCCCATCCAGGGGTGTTGACACTGATCCCCAGATTTCCACCCAAGCTGTGCAACCTCTTGCAGCCCTGCCAATAATTCTGGCTTCTCAAGGCTCCCCCACCCGCTGTTTTTGGGGCATTCAAACCCCCAGGGCTAAACCAGCAGCTGAAATCACTGAAACTGCCTGAGGTTACCCCAGCTGAGCATCTAATTTGTATTTACAGGGAATTAAATTTACTATCCCAGAGTCCACTTGCTTCTCCCTTCCCAGCCAGTGACAGGGAGCTCAGAGCTTTAATCCTTGCACATCAAATACCCCCAAGCCCTGCAGGGCAAGGAGCATCGAGGTCTTTGATGCTCTGTGACCCAGGTCCCAGGTGCCACCTTGCTGGGGATGGCTGGGTATGCTGGTGTTCCTGCAGTAACTTGTTCTGGCCCTTTGATGAGAGTCAGATAATTAGCACAGCACCAGGGTTAGGAAAGCCAGCACTCAGTGGAGAGGTGCAGGGAAGAGTTTCTCCCATGTGTAAAAATAATAAATTGAAGCAACCCTTTATTAACTCTTGAAAACTCAAATCTGACAGAAATCACTATCAATTCTCCCAAATATGCTGGGGTTTTTTTCTGGGCCACATTTCTTAGGTGCTGGCCCATTGCCCAGCATAGCCCAAAACACAGGTGGAGGCTCACTCAGGGCAAACATCATGTTTTCCATGTCCTGGAAACCAACTCCTCTCTGGAAATCACCTTCCCTAAACACACAACCCCTATTCACACCTGGATGGACAGCAGGCTGCAGGACAGCAACACCAGGGACACTTGGGTCCTCTTCTGTCCCTCTCCCACCTGCAGAGCCCCCAGATCTGTGCAGAGCAGAGGTTTCCAGACAAGCCCCCCTCAGTGACAGGGAGAATCTCCACCCTACCGGTTCCACGGCCACATGGGGTACAGGACCCTGCTGATCATCCCTGGCATGATGATGAGGAACAGGGGCAGCATCTCCAGGTATCTGGCCAGGATGGAGCCAGCCTTGGCGTGGCTCAGGTTTTCAGCAGAGAGTGACATCTGGATGATGACCTGTGGAGAGCCAGGCAGGAGAGCTGAGCACCACCAACATCTCTTCCACATCAGCCTCTTCCTTGCCAAAATGCATCCCAAATGCTGGAGCCATCCAAATGCAGTGTAGACATGCACCCAAGCCACAGAGGGGTTTCTCTCCAGACCAGTAACGGATTGGGGTTACACCACAGCACCAAAAAAGCCCGGTGCAACCACAGCAGCACATCCTCCAGCCAGGAGCAACCATTCCCCACCACCATCCCACCGCTCTTTCCCCTTCCATCCGATCTCCTCCCCAAAAAGTGCCCACAATGACATGGAAACCGAGTCCAGCCTCCTCCTCCTCCCACAGCTCCACTCAAACCATCACACCTCAAAGCTCTGGCCAAGCCATGTCCATCCTCAACACAGCCACCCCTTGGGCTTTGAGGCAAACCCTCTTAAATAGGCAATATCTGTAGGAACTGCTGGTTTCAAAGAGCTCAGAGACTCTCCAAAGGCTTCCAGGGAAGTGCTCAGCACCCAGCAGGATTCAGGCACTCCTGGGCAAGCACTGCCTCATTCTGCTGGTGAGGAGGAGGGACAGGGTGATGGTTCCTGGGGTGGGATACTCGGGAAAGCCACAGTTTAACTTCTTCCTGAGAGCTAGAGCATGTCAAGAGCCATAGGAGCCACTACCCAGCTTGGGCACATGATGAGCTCAGAGGGAGAAAAGCTAAATCATCCTTAATCCTTCTCACCTGAAGCCATCTCAGACCTTAACACTGATTTTAAGCACCTAATTAAATCAATCTCGGACTACCTAAGCTAAACTGTTTTAACACAACCCTCCTGGTCAAAGCAGGAGGTGTCAGCTCCAGGGAGGCCTTTGGGACATTGGGACTGCCTGACAATGGAGCTGCTGCCAGGAGCAGCACGGTGAGGATCATGGCAGAGGCAGGGCAGGTTGGCACAGCCAACTCTGCAGCCTCCTGGGCCCAGCTCCTCCTGCCATCAGCACCTTGGCTCACCAGATCCCATCTCCCCTGGTGCCTCTGCACAGGTGCAATCCCACCTCCAGATCTTGGTGCAGGCACACCCAAAGGGGAGATAAACATCTGGTGACCACAGCCATGTGTGACAGCCTTACCCAGGCCAGAATTAAGATTAATGGTGCTCAGACCCGACCCAAACGTGTGTCTCAACCCAGGTAATGAGAGCCACCCCCGCAGTGGTGTTGCAGCTCACTGCTGTCTCCTGACCCCACCTCTTCTCCCCAGCCTCCATCCTGTCATCTGATCCTGGCAGTCACCTCATCCCACAGCTTGGGTCTGGGTGACTGAATGCTCTCCAGGCCTTACACGAGGGCTGAGATGATTCAAGTGGGTGTTCAGGCTGCTGCTGGAGAAAAGGTGTGGAGATGTCTTGTCCTGGATTTCCAGGCAGGAGGGACTTGGCTCAGGACTGCCAGGGCTGCTTGGGAAGTGGCTGCTGAGAGTGTCAGAGTGTTTGGTGCCAGAGTCAGGAATAAGACAAGCAGCCATGGTCAATATTTGAGTCAGGAATCAGACGAGCAGCCATGGTCAATTGTTTTTTTGGGAGTTTTGAACTGTCACTGAATTCAGGCAAGGGACCAAGGGACAGAGGGATTTGTGCATGAGGACACCTGGTGAAGAGGTGGCCTTGAGGAGGGAGCAGCATCCTTCCAGCAGCCAGAGCTCAGCCCTGTCTCCACTCTTTCCCCAACAGGGCTCACACATCTATCGCTACCGGCCAAGGACCCCGGCGGGCAGAGAGCCAGGCAAGGAGGTCTCCTGCTCCCCGACACACGAGAAAGCCCTCGGGGCCACCAAGTACAGAGGGGAGGGAGCAGAACCCAAAAAGACCGTTGCAGGCAGCCAGCCTTACTGGCAGAGCAAAGTCTTCAGCCCCAGCAAGCCCACAGCACCCGGCCCCCTGCCCCCAGACAAGCCCAGAGCGTCGGGAAAACGCATCAGTTCCGTGCCCGAGAGCCAGAAGACACCCGAGGAGATGAGGACACCCCTGGGCATCCCGGTCTCCAAACTGTCCCAGTCCAAGCACCTCAAGAACAAGGTTGCAGGGGCCCAGGGTGCTTCTGTGGACTCCAAAAAGCAGCCCCCCGAGAGCACGGGCCAGAAGGAGCAGTAGGGGCTGGTGATGGTGGCCTTGAAGAGCTGGTGGAGCTCAGGCACCACCACCTTCCGTGGGGCAGGGGGTTCTTGTTTACATTGACCTGGTCGGTACACCAGTACCACGTGGCCATGATGGACAGCCCAAAAGTCATCCCTGTCCAGGGCTGATCTCCAGAGACCGGGTCTTGGAAGAGGTGCATGGTATCCACCTTGGGCAGGTGGTGTTGGGAACAATCTTGGACAGCACAGCCTTTAAATAGGCCTCTTCCAGGTTGGGGTGACCTCTGACCTCATTAAAAGCTGGAAAGCATCACTGGGGAGCTGGTTAGAGTGGAGCCAAATCCAGCAGTCAGCTGGCAAAACCCAGCCAGATCCCTACCCCAGAATGCTGCCTGGAAAGGGAGGGATTATCCCTGATCAAGTTTTCCTATGGTTATTTAAGAGACTCTTCCATTACCATTTTGCACAGCAGGTCCCATTGCATTCTGCCCTCCCTTTGGAGGGTGACCCATGTCCTGGGACAAAGACTCCTCAAGGGACCCACCTCTTTTAACCTTGTACTGTAAAAAAGCAACTTGTTCATTAAAGCTCCATGGTCCCATGGCAGAAGAACCTCGCCTAAGACTATTAAAATGCAAGATTGGGTGGCCTTGGACTCAATAAACTGCAGCTCAAGGTGCCTTGGCACAAATGTCCAGCCAAATATTTTCTATCCCCACCCCAAGCATTTCCCCAGCACCCCCATCCCCAAACCTCCAGCAACCAGTAAAAGAAAAATAAGAAAAGAAGACCCTTTTCACAGCATTTTTCTTAGGAAATGGGACCCAGGGTTTGAGCCTGAGCCCTGACAAGGAATATATGCCATGAACAAGCCCTGGCAAGTGAGCCCTGAGCCCTTGGCAGCTGCCCCAGGCTCCTCCTGCAGCACTGCCAACCAGCCTTGGGCTTTGCCCTGGCTCCCCACTGCCTCCCTGCTCCTAGGGGGCACAGCATGAACCCTCCTTGCAGCTCCCCTGGTACCTCCAGCAGGAGAATTTAGGAGCCAGAGGCATCACTTTTTGGAGGGAGGGATAGGAGGCACCCACCCCGCTCCCCCCACACCCCAGGGCCACCCAGGCAGCACCTGGGGAGATGAGCAGGGAGGGGCATTGGCACCCCCAAACCCACAGCAGCTGCTGATGCTTGAGACAGGAGGAGGCTCCAGAGGCCTCACAGAGGGAAGAGACAAAGCAAGACCCACAAGCCTCCCTTGGTGGATTCCCCAGAGCTGGTCTTGCTGTCCCCCTTCCATCCCTGCAGCCCAGACCCTCCACTCTGTCCCCTCCAGGACAGCAGGATAAGGTAGGAATGTGCTCCTGAGCAGTCTCCTTCCCACAGGCCTGTGCCCACAAGTCCTGCTGTCTGTAGACCAGGTGCAAATCCCTCAGAGATCAAGCACTGGGAATCACCATCAAGTCCAGCTTGAGCAAATCCCAATTTCCAGGCATTCGTCCTCTCCTGCCTGAGAACAGTGCTCTCCCTGCAGCCCTCCCATTTTTCCATCACCAACCTGCAGACCTGTCCTCATCCCAGACCATCCCCCTGACCTGAGGCTTTTGGGGAGCTGGCAAAGGGGCATCACCCACCAACATCCCCTCCCCTTCAGCCCATCCTCCCGTGTTTCACAGGGAGTCAGCATTTGGGAACTCCTCCTGCTCTTGTGCAAGCAGCCCTGGCCCCTCTCCAGCTCTTGGTTTATCCAGGCGCCGGCAACTCCCAAACTTTGCATGGGAGTTGGGCACCAACAAAGGCTCTCCAGAGGCAGAGGCCGAGTGCTGAAAGCAGAGATTTGTGCCTGGGGGTGCGGACCTGCTCCCTTCCCAAAACTGTTCGCCGGCAAGTCACGGCACCCACGCCTGCCGAGGAGGAAGGGCAGGGAAAAAACCCTGCAGGCAGCAGGAGCTGAGCTGGCAGGAGCTGGGATGCAGCCCGTGGGCTCTGCTGCGACTAAAGCCCCGTGCTGAATGGCAGGTGGGGGGTGGGATGGCCCAGCCTGTCTCATCTGTGGTGCTGGAGCTGGGCAGAGCCATCACCAAGGTCTCTGTTCAGCAAAGGGATTTTAAACTGCCAGAGGGCAGGGTCAGATGGGATATTGAGAAGGAATTGTTCCCTGGGAGGGTGGGGAGGCACTAGACCAGGTTGTCCAGAGAAGCTGTGGCTGCTCCTGGATCCCTGGAAGTGTCCAAGGCCAGGTTGGATGGGGCTTGGAGCAACCTGGGATAGTGGAAGGTGTCCCTGCCCATGGCAGGGCATGGAACAAGATGAGACTTCAGGTCCCTTCCAACCCAATCCATTCTGGGATTCTACTGAGTGTCCTTTATTAGCTGGGCCTGACAGGAGCTGGAGCAAACCGAGCACCCTTGGGGCGCACCCACCTCCAGGTCCTGAGGTATCCTGAGACCTGAGGAAAGACCTGTGCAACCAGCAGCTTATCTTTGTCTCCCCTGGATCGTTCCCTCTGCCAAGCTCCCCTCTCCTCCCTGCAAACACCGTGCCACATTCGCAGGCAGCAAAGCCAAAACAAACTGGGCTCTGCAGCTCCCCGAGGGGATTTTCCAGGCTTAGTCTAACTGCCCTCCTCCTCTGGCTCCTCTGCACAGCTGCACCTGGCAGATACAACCCTCAGAGAGCCATGGACAGCTCCAAACAACCATTGCCAACATCCAGGCACTGTCTAAGGCACAGGCTGCAGCCACTGCTCCGATCTGCCCTGACAGGCAAAGTCCTCCTATGCCTGGAGCAGCTCTGCTGCTGCTCGGGTGGTTAAATGCTATTGTCCCTTCTCCAGAAAGTCTCTGTCCTTTCATCTGACTTTCATGTGTGTCCAGGGCTCTGCTTTGGCACAGGGGAGCAGCCACAGGGCTGGGCTGGGGCTGCTCCCACCTCCACAGCTCTGGGTCAGAGCTTTCCTACCTTCCTGCCTGCACAGCCTCCCCCAGGAGATGGTAGGAATCATCTCAGGAGATCCTCTAGAAACCATCCTCTCTAGTTTAAACAGCTGCCTTTGAAGCTGGGACCTGACTTTTTGCTTCCTGCTCCTCAAGGCCAAGACCCCCGATGGCAGAGCCAGGCTAATGAAAGCTCCCGGCCTCCCAAGGATGCTCTGAGGCTGAAAGAGGGGAGACACAACAGTGCTGGGGGTTCAGGAAGGGCTGGGGATGAGCCACCCTCACTCCAACCTGGAGCAGAGCACCAAGATCCACATCCCACCCCTGCAGCAGTGCCTTGTTCCAGCCCCACCTTCTGCCAGGCACGTCCCTGGGCTCTGGGATCCTGTGTGGAGACCCCACCAAAAGTCCCAGAGCAGAACTGGGATTTCTGCTTTGCTGCCAAAGCCTTGATTAGTCTCAGAGTGAGACTTGTGGAACAGTGGTGTCCACAGGAATGTCATCAGGGTAGGGGACAGCCCCACGTGGAGCACCAGGGGGATGTCTCATGGCATCTGCCCTGGAGGAATGGCACACAGGGGACACAGATTTTATTAAGGTGATTGCTACAAACCTACTGGGTCCTACTGAGCATCTTGGCCACCAGAATGCTCACACTGGATATTTATTTCCAAGACCACCCTGCTGGGGGAAGAGGGTCCCTCTGAATGGATCTGTGCTGTCCCAGCTCTCACCTTTCACTGCCAGCACAATGGCTCCCAGGACCATAATGAGTGTCTGCAGTGTGTCCATGTAGATGACAGCTGCCCCTGCATGGGACAAAGCCACAGTGCTGGAAGCACCATTGGATTTGGGCTTGGAGCAGTCAGAAAATCCCAATAAACCTGCCAAGCTTGCAGGGCCATGCCTGTCCCCACCCTCGTCCTGCTCGTCCCCCTCGTGGTGGGGGAGCTGCAGTGGGAAGGGGGAGCAGCTCTTCAGTGGGTCTGGTGCCAAGGGGGGGACAGCAGCCTCATAGATGGAGCAGCCCAGAACCACAGGGGCTGCAGCCTCACCAGAGGCTTGGAAGGGAAGCCAAGGGATGGCTGGAAGGGAGGGATGCAGCCCCACACCTCCACACAGTCAGGAGGACACCAGCCAGCCCCAGACCACATCCAGGACATTGGGATTTAAGGAGAGGTGGGATGAAGGTGAAATCAAGCTTCCCTTCATGCACTCCTCAGCTCTCCTACCAGCCCCAGTTTTATTTTTCCAGCACCTGATGCTCAGCAGGTGCCACCCAGAATTTGTCCCTTTCCATCTCAAGCTCTCCCTCTGGAGCTGCTGCAAACCCCAGCCAGAATCCATCACCCAGCACACCAGCCAAAGCATTAAAAAGTAGCAGAATTTTAAAAAGTGGGTCAAAAATGGAACCACCAGTCACTAAATCACATCCAGGGCTGCACCACCCCCAGCCATGCCTGGGATTTGGAGGGATGTTCCAGGATCAGGATGATGCAATGGCCACACCTGGCTGAGCTCACACCGAGGAGCTTCACAAGACAACAAGCCTTGTGGGCAGGAAAAACCCGAGCTGGGATTTGCCTGAAACCAAAGCCTTGCAAAATCCAAAATGTGTTATGGATACATTTTAAATTGTTTCCCCTTTGGATAGCCGGGATGAGATAAGGAGGGACGATTCACTGCTGGGTGTCTCCAGTGGCACTACCAGGGGAGGGAATGTCCCAGGCAAAACAATAACCCAAAGGCCTGGCAGGGGTACATGGATGGGCTGAGAGTGGGGCTGGGAGCCAGGAACACAAAACTTCCAACTCCAGCTCCACACCCTCATCACCTCTGGATCACAGAACCACTGTGTGGGTTGACCCTGCACGAAAACAGCTGGTCACACAGCAGGGAAGCAGGGCCAAGAAATATTCCTGAAAGCTTTGGGAAGGGAGGGCAGCAGGCTGCATTGAGGGCAGGGCCAGAGGGAGGGAAAGGAGCCAAGTCAAGGCCTCTCAGGTCGTAGATTCCACAATAATAATCCTGTAATAGGAGAAGCCCAGATCATTGCTGGTACAAATAGGTACACACACGGGGAAAGTGCTTAAGTAGTGGTGGGGGAGGAGTTATTACAAACAGAAAGGTGTAATGACAAAGGAGAGGTCGTGGGTTGAGTCATCACCTGCTCCAGAAAGATGATCAGATACTGGCTGGATGGGGCAGGGACACCAACCCCACTGATATAACCTCCAGGAGCAAAAAAATAACAATAATCAAATAAAAGCAGAAGGGTAAGTAAGGGGTGTGTTTCAATGGAAGAAGAAAATTGAAGGCCAGCAGATGCTGAGCAACCCACCTGCAATGGTGTAGAGCTCTGTGACCAGCAGCATCAGCACAGTGGACAGGTAAAGGTCCCAGCACAGTGGATAGGTAAAGGTCCCAGCCCAGACAGACTGGGAATTTCTGTGTCAGGGCCTCCCCACCCTCACAGGGAAGGATTTTTTTTTTCCTTGTAGGCAATTTAAATCTCTCCTCTTTTATTTAAAACCATTTCCCCCTTGTCCTATCACTACCTGCCCATATAAAAAGTGGATCTCCCCCTTTTTTATAAGCCATTTAAATATTGGAAAGCCACATGCAGGTCTCCATGGAGCTTTTTCTGAAACCTTATGGCACACACCAGGACAATCCTGACCCACAGGGTCCCAGGGGGTGGCTGTGTCACTTTCCCCCAGCCCACAGGGAGCAGAGCAGGCAGCTCCAGCTGTCATTGCACCCACCTGGGGTGGTCACAGCCTGGTGGAAATGAGATATAAAGCAGAGACTCAGAGCTGGGACACCTCCTCCAGCAAAAGCTGTGACACCATGGGAGGACAGGACCAGGCACAGTGACAGTGGCAGTGCCACCACCACATCTCCACCCACAGCTGAGCTCAGCCATCCCCAGCTCTCAGCTAGGGCATCTTCACAAAAACCTTGTTTGGGGAAGGGAATGAGGCCAGAAGGGGCAGGAAGGGGCAAGAAGAGCTGAGTCCACACCCTGGCCCCGAGCTGTGACGGGTTCCCACAGCCGAGACAGTGGCTCTGATTTGACATCTCCTCACATACCTCCCAACAACCCTCCCCCAGCAGCAGGGCTGCCTTGCCCTGTCATGTGGGAGCAGTCTCTGGGGATTAGGAAGGTGCTGGGCAGGCATTGTTTCCCATTTCACCCCTCCTGGCCCCAGCTCTGCCCTCCTCCTGCTCTGCCCCAGCACATTTCCACATGGAGCTGAGGATCAACATCAGGTGATGGAGAGGGGCCGTGCAGGATCATGCAGTGGAAGAGCAGAGGTGTGAGCTGCCCAGGAGGGCTCCACCAGCCCAAAATCCACACAAAATCCAGCTTTAGCACAACAGAAAAGCCATTCCCCTGCACTTGAGCACAACATTAGACACAACCTCAGTTAAATCAAATCAAACCAACCAGAAGAGCACTTACACCATGGTCTCAAGGATCCTAATTCAGGGCCTCTTCCATGGCCTCTGGACCAGGCTTTACACCACAGTCATGCCTGGGGTTCCCAAGGGAGGTAGTGTGTGTCCTCAGCTGCACTTGGGATTGGCCTGGGAGGGCCCTTGTCTACACCAGGAAGGAATTCAGCCCTGGAATGACCTCTTGAAGAGGAACCAACTCATGGCCAGCCATGCCATGACCTCTAGCAGTGGCTCCTCAAATATTTTCCCACTACAAATGCAACACAACCACTGCTCGATACCCCTGAGCACCCTACAAGGGGACAACTGAAGCCCTCACCCAGCACAAGTTCCAATGACAAGACAGAAAAGCCCCAACCAAGGTCCCTCAGCCACCTCCTCCCAACACAACCTGAAGTGGGAACCGAAAATAGTCTAAGCCTTCCTAGCATAGTGCCAGCCAAGCATGCTTGGTGTCTTCCAGAGCTCCTGATGTCCCTCAGAGAGATCCATCACTTGTCATGTCAGCACCACCTAGGAAGTTTTTTCCCCCCTGATTTTCTCCTCCTTTTCCAGAAACCCTTCCCCACAGCCCAGCTGGAAGATTCAGCCCTGGACAAGATATTTCATCATTGCTTCTTCTGGCTTTCTCAATGCTTAATCATTTTTGCAGTTGTCTGCAAATGAGTTGAAGCCTCAGCTATGAGGAAGAGAGGTATCTCCACCTCCCTTCCTGGTGATTCTGCAAGGGTGGGAAAAAATAAAAGCACATGTGACTGAGGCATTAATTAATAAGACATCCCAAATACAAAAACAAGCTAATTAAAACCAGGCATGACCTATTCATAAAATAAGTCCTTTCAAGCTCAAGAGGAGAGGAGAAGCCTTTGAAGTCAAGCTTCATAATTCAGAGAGATCCCTGCCTCCACCAGTGACCTCACCTGGAAACTTGTTCTTACCCAACTGTCGCTAAAGCCTTCCCAATAAAAGCTGGCTTTGGAGACAGCTTGGGATTAACAATTGGTGAAGCCAGAACCTCGGTAGAACGAGTTCCCCAGGGTACAGAGGAGTCTGCAGGGGCTCTTTACCAAGGCAAGGATGCCTTTGTGACTCCTCACATGCTCCTAGCTGGGTGGGAAACCATCTCCCAGCAGGATTTTGGGCTGCCCTGCTGCACCTTGCCACAAAATGTGCAAGGTTGGTGTCCACCAAAAGGAGATTTCCGGAAGAGGAGGGTCTGTCATCCCCACTGCCAAAAAGAAGAGCTGAGGGAGCAGCACTGATGCAATGTCTCAGTTTGGGAGGGCAAAACTCCATCTGTAAACACAACATCTGCAGGGAGAGGAGGCAGGAAAAGCCCAGATAATCCCGGGGTTTGAGGCATCTCCCCAGCAAGGACCAAAGAAACCCCTGGGGACACAGCCCTGCCTAATTGCGCCGAGTTTCATGCTTTCCTCCCACACCCCCATTGCGGCCACCGCGGGGATGGGGACACCGGGCCAGTTTGGCACCGCCCCGCATGTCTGCAGACACTCATCCCAACCCACTGCTGGAAACAACTATTGTCTGTAGGATTTACTGTGAATGGAGCCAGATGCCAAGATAATCCCCTTATTAGCCTGATTCCTCTTCTGTTGCATCCTGCCCGACTCAGAGATCAGAGAAAGCTCAGCAGACCAAAGAAACGACAGCAATGGTTGAGGGAAGGTTCGGGAAGAGGGGTTTGGGAGTGTCCAAGGAGCTCCAAACACGAGGCTGTGTGGAGGAGGGTCTGGAGAACCTCAGAGTTCCCACTGGAGCAGGCACTGCACAGGGGTCATCTGCAGGTTCATCTGGTGTTAGGCAAGAGGTGACACCACAACCACCTCCTGAACTAAGAAGGAGCTTGTAGGACATCCATTCCTTCTGGGCAGAGCCATGGAGAGGCTGGAAAACAAAGGGACCAAGCGTGTCCCCATGGCTTAGTAGGACATCATTTGGTGAGAGGAGACATGCCTGGGAAGAGACTGAAAAACAACCTCAAGCCACCAGCGATCTCCTTCTTCAAATTCAGACCAGCAAGAACGAACTATCCCAGCACAAATCCTATCCCAGCTTCTTTTTCTTTAAAACACCAGGAGGGATCTGTGAGAGCCCCACAGATCACAGAACCAGGGACCACAGAGACACACGTGCTCCAGCATGTCCCTTGAGCTCCTCCTGGATCTTTGCTGGCAGCAGGAAAGAGATGTGATGCATGAGGGGAGTGAGTTTCAACAGTTTACTGGCTATCAGGACAATCAGAGATTAATCCAAGTGTCACTGTCCAAACTTGCAAACTGAATTGGTGCTCCAAAAGCTACCAAGATGATTTCGGGTGCTGTAGGATTTTTCAACATCATGTATGACTGGGATACAAAGAGGGTTAATTATATGAAAGAATGTCCTCCAGCAGGAGAGGGCATGGCTTTGTGGGGGGAAATAAAGGGCACAGCTGCAGCAAGAGAGTCACCAGTGCCACCTCTGCCACTCTGGAAGTTGTGAAGAGGGCTGCCATGTCCCTGCAACCTGCCTGTTAAACCCAAAGCACAGTGCCTTGACCCTGCTCAGGACGGGGAGACAGGGCTCTCCTGGAGCCAGGGGTTGCCATCAGCAGCACTGGGCCCTCCCTTTGCAGGAAACACTGAGAGATGTGCACAGAGAGCCCGGTTTTGGGCTGCTCCATCCTCCATATCCCTCGGAGAGACAGCCACAGGATCCCCCCACAGCTCAGCCCAGGGCCTGGGGCTGCAGAAACGCCCTGCAGGGAGCGATGGCACATCCAGTGACGCTGGAGCCGGTGAACACAGGGACAGACGCTGAGCTCCTCGATGTGCGCCAGCAGTGCCCCCCCTGCCTCAGCTCATGCAAAAGCACTTTAGTTGTGGCCAGCCACCTGCAAAAGCACAGTTCTTTTAGCCCCAGCAGAGCCCAGGTCAGATCCGCCTGCTCCATCAGAGCAGGAGTGCTCCCTGCGGCAGGTTTTCTCTCCAGCTTTTCTGAGCTCTTGGCTCTTGATCTCTGCCTCGCTGTCTCCAGCCCCCCAGGGCTGTCTGTGCCAGGCTCTCTCCTGCTTGCCCTAGACCTGGTATCACAGGCTCTTGAGCTGTTTTACCTCGGATAAACTCTTCCCGTGGTTACCAGCGTGAGCAGAGGCTGCACACAGGGAGTTGTGAATGAGGTTAAAACGAGGGGAAAACATCCCTGTGGAAAAGTGCCTGATTTCCAGGCACTGCACAGGCTTGAATATCTTGTAGCTACAACAAGGCTTCCTTTCCTCGGAAAACTCATGAGCCCCAAAGGAATTAACACATTCCCAGTTCAGTCCCAGGCTGTCCCAGGTCCTTTGGGAATGCTGGAAAGCATCGCTGCCAGAGATTGGAGACAAACCCAGGCAACGCAGCCCAACCTCTGAGCACATTTCACCCACAACCCCTGCTACAAGGCAAGTTTGGGAATCCTGACACACACCCACACGTCCATCAGGGCCCCCTGGAAAGGACCATCACTGCTGGATCTGTCTTTGAGCTCCTGGGATGCCACATGCAGCATATGCCCACAAATTTCCACTTTTTGTCCCACTTCTTCCTGGAGCATCCTGCAGTAGATGCATTCCCTCAGTTTGGTTATACAAGGTCTGAACCCAAAGATAACCTTCTGATAGCTGGAAATAAGTCCTGAGTTGGTCACAGAGTTGAAGGAGGGGCTGCTCACCGAGATTTTGGTGAAGATGGAGAGCAGAAGTGACAGGCTGGAGAGGTACACCCAGATCCTCTCCCCTCCAAACCTCCACTGGAGGTGCTCAGTGACAATCTGCCAGGGAGGGAGAGCCATCACTGCCCTGTGCAGGCCCCGTCCTCCTGGGATGGTCCTGGGAGGACAAGGGGACAGCATTATTCCCAGACCAGAACTCGGGAGTCCCCCAGGATTCCTGGGAATGGGGGACCTGTCCAAGGCCACGCTCCCCACAACAGGCTCAGCTGGACATACCCCAGATGAGATGTAGACAGGCACAAACACCCAGGCCAGTGCCAGGAGAGCATAAGTTGCTATCAGAAAGGAGGAAAGAGACAGAAAAAAATCATGGATGCTGCTGCAGCTCAACACTGACTGCAGTCCTAGACCCTGTCTCTGCTCCTGATCCAGCCCTGGTTCACCCTCAAGGGCACATTTACACCCACAAGTGGCTTCAGATACCTCTGACAGCCTTTTGGGCATGCGGACATGGTGGAGAGCCCCTGGCACCTCTGCCATTAGGAACCTGCTTCCCTCAGCCCTTTAGCTCCTGACTGGACATTTCCCGCCAACCCCTTGAGCACCACAAAAGCCAAATGCCATTTTTTTCCTGCAGGACCCAAGGACTTCGGATACAACGTGTGGGGAAGCAGGGAATGGGTGCCCTATTCAGTCATGTCCCTGTTAGGACCTGCACGGGCTGGAATAAGAACTCGGCTCCAAAATGTCCTTTTCCCCGAGCACATAGAGCTGAGCCGACTCCAGCCTCACCGTAGGACACTGGAGAAGCTGAGTTAGAAGGGTTGTGTTAATTACCCCCCGCGCGGCTCCTCCTAAACCTTTCGAGACTGTGAAATGGCCCATTTGCTGCGACAGAGCTTAGTGTCTCTAATCACACGACACATTTCTTACATTCCACTCGGAGCCGGCGACAGCGATTCCCCCCGGGCACAGCCGGTCCCAGCCGGTCCCGGCCAGGCTGAGGAAGAAGAGCCCGGAGCCTTCGCTGCTGGCCAAGAGCGAGGCGCCGATCTGATCTGATCTATCTGCGGGGAGCAGAGGAGGAGCTGCAGGTGCTCACAGGGGCCGTGCCCCAACGCCGGCTCCCTGCGGCTTGGCACGGCTGCCGTGCCAGCTGGACCAGCCTCGGTGCTTCCCCAGGGGATAACGCAGGAAAAGGAGGTGGAAAAAAATAAGGTCTGAACCGGAGCGACAGCGCACAGACGTCCCCGTGGCTTCTAAAAGTAAAATGTGGCCGAAGAGCCCCCGCGTGTGATGAGGGGTGTGTGTGTGTGTGTGTGTGTGTGTGTGTGTTTAGCAAGAAAATCCCTTAACACATAAGTTCAAGTAGCTGAACATGATGCTCCCACAACCCAGGTCACCCCTGGACATCCCTGCTGGGTTTGGGATTGACTTTCTTGTCTCCAGGGGGATGAGGAACCACACGTTGCTGTGTTTGCCACAAACCCTGCTGGTGGTGGCCCTGTGCAAGGAGCCAGTGCCAGACAAGGGAAGGACCAACAGCCAGTTTGTCAAGATCAGACAGAAATAAGAGGGGGAAAAAAGGAAACTTGGGACAGCCACATTCATTGGAGTCAGCAGGAGCAGGCAGGAATGCTGGAGATGGATGTTTGGCTCCACAGATCCCTCCCCAAGCTCGGAGTAGCCTGTGGGAAATACCCAACAAACTCCAGCATCCTCTGTGCAATGAGAAGGGAAAACACAGCTCCAAGGACATAAATTCTGGCAGAAGGAAGTAGACAGGATGGGGGAAAGCGTGGGCAAGCAGAAAGCAGGGGGGAATTCAGTGTGGCAGTGGTGCTGATGTCCCTGTGTCCAGGGTGCCAGAAGAGCCACCAGGCCATGTCTCTCCCAGCAAGGAAATAGCCACTGACAATGTTCCTGTTCGCCCTGCAGGAAGACTGGGAGGAGGAAAGATCAGCACAGAGCATCCTTTCCCTAAAAACCCAGACAAGTCACTAGCACCCAAGTCTCCCAGACAAGAAGCCAAGAGACAGGAGACTCCATAATTAATGGGAGCTCTGCAACTCGAGCTTAATTACACGAGAGAGTGGCTGCACCCCAGGAACCTGGAGCCATGAATAGCAAAGGAAACACCTGGAGAGGGACGGGGAAGCAGGGAGGATGTTCCTGTCCTAGTGCCATCCCCAGCAGACAGGTTGGCTAATAGGACACAAGATTCTTCTTCGAGGCAGAATAAATGCATTTGGAGAGTCTTTATCTGACCCTGCTGTATCTGATTGTTGTTTCTGTTATCAGGGCTGTTATCAGGGCATCTGGCTCAACACCCTTTAATAGACAAGAGGCAGAGCTGCTCACACCCAGCAGACAGATGGTTAATTGGTTAATTCTGTGGTTAATTCCACCTTGCTCTCAGGCTATAGGAGCCTTTCTATAGGGGGTGAAAGGGGCAGAGGATTTCTACAAAACAGAGCAAGTCACAGAATCCCAGAATGGTTTGGATTGGAAGTGATCTTAAAGCTCATGTTGTTCCAAACTCCTTTCTACTAACTCAGGCTGCTCCAAGCCTCATCCAACCTGGTCTTGGACACTTCCAGGATCCAGGGGTAGTCACAGCTTCCCTGGGCACCCTGTGCCAGGGCCTCCCCACCTTCACAGGCAAGAATTGCTTCCCAATATCTCATAGAACTCTGCCCTCTGGCAGTGAGAAACCATTTCCCCTTGTCCTATCGCTCCAGGCTCTTGACCAAAGTTCCTCTACAGCTCTCCTGGAGCCCCTTGAGGCACTGGAAGGGGCTCTAAGGTACTCCCAGACTCTCTCTTCTCCAGGTGAACATCCCTAGCTCTCCCAGCCTGGCTCCACACAGCACCACACACAAAATACACAAGTGAAAATGACAAGAAAATAATAGAAGCTTTCAAATATTCCATGCAGAAAAGCCAGGCCTGAAAAGAAAACCTACTCAAACAAGAAAGGAACAAAAGACTCTTACCCATATTCCCACACCAACGTTCAAGGAAAAATAAACCACTACAACAACAGGGTCAGCAATGCTGAACTGCTTTGAGGGGGTAACAGATCCCCAGCAGGGGAATTGAGCTCCTTCATTGCTCTGCCTTCCCTCTTCATCCTCAGCCTCACAGGGACAGTCACTGAATCAGTAACTCATTAGCAGCCCAAGGGCATTTATCATTAAACAGGAATTGTCATTATCAGCAGCAGGAATTGTGCTTCCAAAGGTGCCTGGGTGGACAGCCTGGCTTCCACTGCTTCCCACCTCTCTCCACTCCCCAGGGAGCCAAAACCCCTTGATTTTGGTATCTCACAAATGGGCAGCATTGAAAAATGTCTGAGTGATGCCTCACATGTTACCCTCCCTTTCCACCACTCCAATACTACCAATAGCCAAAGGCCCAGGAGTCCAGCCTTATGGATGCAGTTTGTTCCTAAATTCCTGAGCCCTCATCAATATCATAATTGCACTGCATGAAACCAGGCAAAGTTGGGGGTTTTCTGTGTTTTAAAACAAAGATCAATCAGGAGTTGGGTGAATTCCTGAGGTGGAGACTGGGATGGCAGCAAGGGCTGACCAGGAGAGACCCTCACAGAAGAGACCACAGAGCCATGGAATCATTTGGCCTGGAAAAGTCCTCTAAGATCATTGAGTCCAACCATTAATCCACACTAAACCACATCTACACTGATTTTAAATCCCTGGTGATTCCACCACTGCTCTGGGCAGCCTGTTCCAAAGCTTAACAACCCTTTCCATGAGATTTTTCCTAATATCCAATCTAACCTCTCCTGGTGCAACTTGAGATTATTTCCTCTTGCTCTGACACTTGTTACCTGAAAAGACCAACCCCCACCTGGCTGCATCCTTCTGTCAGGGCACTGTGGAGAGAGGAAAACACAGCAATTCCCCTAAAGGCCAACTCAAGACAGGCACAGGAAACCACCTCAGAATTCCTTGTTTTGGGGTATTTAGCCATCACTTTGCTGTGCTTGTCTGGCTCACTCCCAAGTGTCAGCACACTTTCACAAGGTCTCAGTAATAAAATAAACAGGGTGCAGTTAATATGCCCATCACTGAGTCAGGTCAGAACTCTCCTCTCTTTGAAGGAGCCACGGCAGCACCGGGAGCAGCTCTGCACATCCCTGAGAAGAACCAACTTTTCCCCTCAGTGCTCAGCTGGAATTTGACCTGCATTAACACATCCAAAGCACCCACACGTGTCAATAAATCAGCCTGGTGTATCCATTAACATTAAAGAAGGCACCTGGTTTTATCCTTTGAAGTCAATGAACCCTCCAAAGTCCCTGAAAGTTTGTCTCCAACATAGAAATGGTGTCAACAAAGGTTAATTTTCACTTCTGAACACGCCAAAAGCTGTATACTCATTTGTAGGACATGATGCAAAGATTAAACCAAACAACCTCTAAATGCTCATCAATTCCAGCACTGTTTTCTCTGCAACAGGTGAGGAACTTGGAGTCTCAGGGACTGGGAGCTGCCTGGCAGCAAGCTGGGCATTCCACCACACCTGCCCAAGGAGGGTTGGGAAAACAACCCTGGACAAGTTCAGCTCTGCACTATGGTGCATTTTTTAGCTCATCTACACATTCAGGACAGGCAAGAAATCTAAAAAAAAAAAAAATCCCCAAACTCATTTACCTGTGATGAGCTGATTTGGATTTTAACAGCTGGAACCTACACCCCCCACAATATTCCCAAGTCAAAGAATCCCAGAATGGTTTGGCTTGGGAGGGTTCATCTCATTCCAAAACCTTGCCATGGGCAGGGACACCTTCCACTATCCCAGGTGCTCCAAGCCTTGTCCAACCTGGCCTTGGACATTTCCAGGGATCCAGGGGCAGCCACAGCTTCTCTGGGAATCTGTGTCACTGTCTGAGCAAGTCCCTGTTGCTCCCTGACATCCACCTGCCATATTTAAGGACACAGAGTTTAGAAGACAAAGGACAAGCACATGAACATTTTTAGAAAGCTCACACAAAACAAATCTTTATTCTTTGTTGCAGAAAATAAATACAGGTGCATATTCCATATGCTTTTCTATAAAAGCACTCCTACAAAATCACTGAACTGCATACAACAGTACAACCTTTTTGGCTTTAAAATGCAAATATTATACAGTCACTTCATTTTGTTATCATTTAAAGCACTTGTAGCAAGCAGCTTTGGAAAAGGAATGCTTAATTTAGAAGCCAAATTCTTGCCTCAAGTGTTTTGTGGGATTTTTTCCATCCTGTATAGTGCAACTAACCTAAAAGCAACTAGAACAGTTTTTGTAAATTGTTTATTCCCCTCAGCCCCCTCCTCCCACCAAAAAAAAAACCAAAAAACAACCAAACCCTGCAAAGGGAAAAAAAAAAATCTTAAAAACTGTTCTACCTTGATACTTAAACCAAGAGAAAACAAGAAGTGGCTCAATGGAAATATTAAGGTAAGCACGATGCTTCACAGCTCGTTCTCCATTCGATTCCAGTTTGGCCCGGGGTGTTTCTTTAGAGGAAGAAGCTTTAATCATCCACTCCTATATTCCTGAAAAGGTACGACATGGACTCCCCATTATGGATCCTGCGAATGGCTTCTGACAGGATCATGCTGATATCCACAGTCTTGATTTTAGGGCACTGAAGTTTCTGTATTTCATGTGGAATTGTGTTTGTAACAACCACCTACAGGAAGAAGAAATGGTCAGGAACCCGTAGCTCCGTTATGTTTTCCACCTTTTATAGTGGAAGTGTGAAAGGGAAGTTTTACAGATCCCACAAAACCACCCTGGCTGATAAAATAACATTTTACATTACTGTCAGGGTCACAATCTTAGGAAGAGCCATGTGTTGCCATAGGTTTCATGTATCCATGGATACTAATGGCACTGTCCTTCCTTCCTTTTATTCATTCATTCTCCCACACAGATCCAGAGGAGATACAAAAGTATCCTACCCACTGAAGGGAAAGGTGTGCTGGATACTGACAGTTCAGCATCCCATCACTTCCCAGATTTCGTCCTGCTACAGTTTAAAGACATTTGGATGTTAATATTCCAGCACACAATTCCATAGTAATAAAGCCTGAACCAGGAACCTCCCATCTAAATCCTTAATGCTACATGTCAATGATCAAATCAGGAGACAGCTGCTTGCTTAGAAGAACCCCAAAATCACTTGATGAGAGCTCAGACTCCACACTGACCTCGTCGATGGCAGACTCCTCGATCAGCCGGGGAGCGTCTGAGGACAGCAGCCCATGGGTGGCCATGACAAAGATCTTGTAGGCCCCTCTCTCCTTGAGGGTCTCAGCTGCAGCCAGGAAGGTGTCAACATCATCTATGATGTCATCCTGCCAAAATCCCAGAGTCACCGAGGGTTCCCCACAGCAGACAGACCAACACAGCACATCTGACTGATGGCACAGCTTCACCAAGTGTAACAAACCCCAGACCATCAGAAAATTGTCCTTTTGCTTGACAAACCCAGAGATGACACTCTGCTTTAGAGAAATCATGAGTGCATCAAGGAACCACAGAAGGGACCTTAAAGATCATCTCACTCCAAGCCCTGCCACAGACACAGACACCTCCCATTAGACCTGGCTGCTCACAGTTCCACACAGCCTGGCCTTGAATGTTTCCAGGGATGGGGCAGCCACAGCTGCCCTCATAGAGAAAAATTTCTTCCTTAAATCCAATCTAACCCTCCTCTCCTGTAAATCTGAAGCCATTCCCCCTTGTCCTGTCACTGCAGGCCCTTATATACAGTCTCTCTCTATCTTTCTTGCAGGTTCTCCTCAGGTACTTGAAAGCCACAGCTGGGTCACCCCAGATCCTTCTCTTTTCCAGGCTGAACAATCCCAGTTCTCCCAGCCTCTCCTCAAAGCAGAGCTGCTCCAGCACACTGATCACCTTGGTGGCCTCCTCCAGACTTGTTCCAACCAGTCCATGTCCATCACCTCAGCTTCACTGGCATTTCTAAACTCACCAGTAGGAACAGGGTGATTCTCCCCTTCTGTGGTGTGCAGCAGCACCTGAACCCCTTCAGGTAAGCACTGAACAGGATTTTTCACTTGCTCTGCTCATGGAAACAAGGTCCCAGTGCTGTTTTCAGAGTGGATCCCTGCAGAGCTCCCAGCCTGCTTTGTGAGGGTGTCACTGCTGCCCCATCTTATCAGAAGTCCACCAGCAACCCAAGTTTAGTGGCTGATACAGAACAGCTATTTGATTTCTGCAACTTTACCATGGTAAATTTGATTTAAGAGAACTGATGGCATCTCACTTACCACAATGATAGCTATTCTTCCTCCTACATCTCCAACAACTGTGATGGGTGGCTTTTCCTTGGGAATCAGCACTGATTAATGACAAATGTTTTCAGAGGGGCAGAAAGGAGAAAGAAAAGAGAAAGTTCATACAATTTATTTGAACTCTGGAAATGTCTGATGGGTCACCACTATTAGAGACATGAAGCAACAGCTATTTCAACATCACTACTGAAAAAAACAGCAGGATTCTAATACATAAATAATTTTTTAAGCTTAATTAAAATATTAACTATATTAATTTATACCTGAATTCTTTACCAATTCAATTAATTCTTAATTTCAGCACAGAAAGAGAGTGGCTTGCAGACACAACCATTTCAGTCACCCCTTGACACCCACGCTGGGTTTATGCCCTGCAGTTTTGGTGGTGCAGCTGTAGGTCACATCCACATTCGAGCAAGAAGAAATCATCTTCTTCCCAGTAAGAATTTTTTTTTTCTCTGTGAAGAACCACTCCTTTTAGACAGTCCATCCCTGCCAAACCCAACCCTAAATCCAGGAAAACAGCAGGTAACACTTTCCCACACACACTTACTTACTGGGGATCTCCAGGCTGGGGTGGATAGCAGCTACATATTTGGCTGTAGGAGGGGAGTGCCGCCCATCCACCATGTCAGACTCGGCGTCCTGAGCTTCCCCGTGGATCACGGCGATTCCCAGCCGCAAGCGCTCGGCAAACGACTGTGCCCTGCAGGGGAAGGGTTAAAACAACCCAGAGAAAAGGTTAAATTTAAAATAATTAATTTAAAACATGGGCAATCTTAACCTGTTTTCATCTTATTTCTAATGTTTCAGAGGGAAGTCAAAGGATCTTAAAATTTGAGGAGAGTTCATAGAAGGAATCAGTTGCCTCTTGTTTTTATCAGGTTTGTTGAAGTCAGAATAACCTTCAAAGTGCCCATATGGGCCTTAAAGCAACAGGATAAATGCTGCAAGTCACAAAATGCTGACTACTCCCTTCTGCTTTGCCCAACAGCCAAAATAACACTTCCCAGCCTCCAGCATCCTTGGGATCCCATGCTTTAGAGCAGGGCACATCTAACAGTAACCAAGAACAGCCTCGATGTCTGGACTGTCTACATTTAATAGGAAAAAAATACTCATATAAAAAGAGAAAACAAGTTTTCACCTGTTTATTTAGTACTAAATAAAGACAATATCCCTGACCTGCCAACACACAATCTGAGATACCCTATGGAAAAGGGGATCTAGATGATCATTCTGCCTGACAAACCACAGTTGGATTTTTGAACAGCTTGGATTTTTTAATTAGCTAACATGAAGTTCCTTCACACTCCAGTATTTCTTCAACTAAAATTAGAAATTTCTGTAAAGAAGTGTAAGGTTAGTTGGGGGAGTGGGAAAAGCAGAGAGTTAGGAAAATAGGAATTTGCATCCCAGATATTGGAAGCAGCAAATACAAATTAGCATGTTCATCCCACCTCACCTTGCACACCCAAGGGTTTGGGATCATGCCTAAGCCACCCATCCACATCTCCTCTGGTCCAAGCAAGCCCAGCACATCCAGAGTGATTCACTCTGCTCTAACATCAGCATCTCAGACCTGTGCCTGAATCACCTCCTCTGTCCTTAAGCCTTATTTCACTATCCAAACAATCCAAAGTCCAGAGAATAATTTGCCCATTGTGATACTCGGTTAATTAAAAACGAAGAATCTTCCACCCTGTGGTTATCACACAGTTATAATATTTCTGCAAGTAGTTAATTACAGGTAATTATTATTACAAACAGTAAGGGTTATGACTTAGCAGGAATAATCCTATCAATAAAACCATATTAATTACCTTAAAATGCAGTATTAAACTGAATAAAGTTCAAAGCCAAATGATTTATTAATTTTCCAGTGAGCTCAGAAACCACAGAGACATTCTGAACTTCATCATGCAGGGGGTTCTTTTTCACAAGCAGGCATTCATCAGAAGTATTCTCCTAGATTGTTTTCAGCCTGGATTAGACTGAAACATCCAATTATCCCTCTCCCAATACAATGTAACTCTTCAAATGCTGTCCTTAAATACTCATAGGAACATGTGAAGAAGCTAAACAATACAGTTCTGGGTTCCTCTCCCCCACAAATCACTGCATGATGTGCAATTCATCTGTCTATTTGCTGGCATTGACAATTACTGAAGAAGCATTAAAATGCTGCAACAAACATTTGCCTCCACCCAAGAGGCAATACTGGCACAGTGGAAAAGAAATGGCAAAGAAACAAATATAACATTACCTGGCCAAAACCAAAAGAAAACATAAAAACTAATTTTGGAGAAAAAGATGACAAAAGGTGATTTGTTACAGAAAATAAGGAAAACGAAGAGTATCACAATTTGTTGGCATGGAAGTCTAAATATTTTTTCCACAAATTCTTGGTTTGTCACCACAGCAAATACAGCATCTCTTAAACCACCATCCAGCTCTTACAGCACGGCTGACAGCACTGGAATTCCAGAGTTTAGGACAAAAATCAATAAAAAGCTTAATGAATTAAGAACAGTCATTCAGCCACCAAAGACTTCACAATCACAATCATCTCAAACAGCAAACCCAGTTTCACCATCTGTATTTAGGATCTGATCAGCCATGTTCTTAGGTATGCCCATATTAAGAAACTCATCTGGATTAATGGCATTACACTCCCAGCCACTTTTCCTCATTTACAGCAGGAGATCGATAATGTAAATGCACACAAACATAACATGATTAAAAACCTTCTGAACAGAAGCACTGTAATGATTTACAGCATCGTTTTGTATGTTTTTTTTCCACTCCCCTTAGATTTATTATGATTACAGTGATGATGTAAAAACTACACAGCTGATAGAGGAGAATTGGGAGGGATGTGAAGGCTGAATCTTCTAATTATTGGGGTATTTGTCCTTCACTTGATCCTAAGAACAAAATCCCGACAGAGATTTCCTGCTCTAAGGAAAGAGAGCAGATCTTACCCACCTCTTTGCAGACGCAGGAGATTTGGCCACAATTACAGCATTCCTGTAGTCTGGTATCTGTAGTAAATAACAGATAGCAATGTCCACTTCACATCTTTAGACAAATTTAAACTCAGTAAGAATCAGAGAACTTTATTTTGCCAGAATAATTTTAAGCATTGAACATTTTACCTAAGAAAGCAACCTCAGGAATCCATGGTACATGATCATGGTTGACAGCTCAGTAAAAACATGTATTTAGAAAATTCAGATATTAACTTCAAACAGTACCTTTTATAAACCCCATTTTATAGTACAGATAACAGAAAAGTAACTGCTTTAGGACATCAGGGTTACACCCACAAGTGTCAAAAGAAACAGGAAACCATCAAAATTAAAGTTTCCTGTTTGACCTAAACTGTCTTTAATCACTAAAAAAAACAGCATTTTACAACTTCCTATTGTCTTATAGAGTACCCCAGGAAAACTCACACCTCTCCATCACATCATACTGACTCTTTCTATGGACCATCAGAAGGGATAGAACTTCCATAGTCACTGGAGGCACAGTCTCACACGAGGAGATGCTGCTGCAAATGCTGACAGCACCAGAAGGATGAGGGCAGGAAATCTGGGTTTCCCTCTGGTGTCTGACAGGTGCTTCAGTCAGGCTTCACAAGCACAGTTTGTTCCTGAGTTTGCTGCCCCTGCCCCATTCTCATACTGGTTTTTCACTCCAGACTCCTGATCCCCATTTAACCAGCATTTTAGTCCCCATCTCTCAAAAGTTTCTTATCCTCACCTCCATTTTCCCTGCAAACAGTGACTCCACATTGGATTCATCTGGCTTGTAACTTCTCGAGCATTCCACCATTCACACTTCCAGTTCTTTCCTACAGCAACTACAACTGCACTCCGTCTGGTATCTCACCTTACCCCACTCCTTGCAAACTCAGCCTTTTCCTTCCCTGTGCTGCCCTGGGATGATCCATCTCTTTGGAGAGCAGCTTGGAAAGAACCTGTCTATCCTTCTATCCAAAAACCACAGTCCTAGCCAAGCAAAGTCCTACAGAGCAGGACCAGTCCTCAGAATCCCAGCGTTAAGGGATGGAAAACTCTTCAGTAAATACCTGCAAATTGCTCTGTTAGGGATGGAATTCACAGGTTTCTGGGGATGACACCCTGTCATGGGGGTCACCACCTTTGTCAGATGTCAAATATCCATTCCAGAGCACAGAAATATTGAGGTTTCTGCAAACACAGGCAAGGTAAGTTCTTCCACAATCTTATCAACAATATACAACCTGCACTGACTAATTATTTCCAAAAGCTCTACCTGAAATGGGCACGGGAAAAAAAAAAATCTGAATTTGGGCAAGGGCTCAACCAACAGAAAATAAGAAATTTTCTGAGGACGTTGGCAACATTAATAATTTGCAATGTTGGTAACTCCACCTATAAACTGGGAATTCAGCATGTTCTGTCCTTTACAAACTGAGTTATACAAGAGGCTACAAAGATTAACATGATGGAAGGCATGGACAAGGCAGGGCCTGTCACTTGACATAATAAAGGCTTTGATCTAGTTCAGACACCATTGCCTCATTTTTCCCCTGCCAAATTACCAAATTTGTTCTCAGCTCTTCAAAAATGAAGTCAGTAAGCCAGAAATGTCATTCCAAAGACACTGAGGTGTCAACAAGCCCATGTAACAAAGGGCTATGTCACTCTGGGATTAACACCTGCACAAAGGAAAGAGAAGCCACAACGTGTCCAACATTTGCCAAGCACGCAGAGGAAACACCAAACGATTTTCATATCACAGGAATCTCACTGACTGGACTGTCTTCATCCCAGAACAGTCCTTCTCTTCACCTCTAGGCATAAATTTCCAGCAGGCAACAACTACAAGCCTTCATCCTCCTAACTTTCAGTGAAATGTTTTTTAAGTGACTTTCATTCTTATCGAGCTGGACTCCATTTCATGCTCTTCAGTCCATCCCATCATGATTCCCACAGCTTTGAAAGCTCTGGCATTCCCAGCACAGGATATCCAGCAAGTTGTGGCCACCAGGAACCTGAGATGGATACTAAATTCCCCCTGAGCAGCAATGGATCAAAGTTTTAAGCACGGATACTAAAAATTATCTGGCTGGAAGGTACTTGCCAGTACAGATCCCATGTGATCAGATCCATTCAGTTAACTTTGGTTTTACAAAGTCCCCTCATGGATGAGCAGAGGGATGAAGGACTGAAAATATCCTTTAAAACTTCTCTCCACATGCCTCAGATCTCTACAAATGCTCATTTGTTAGACTGCACAGCAGTGTCAGACTCAAAGCTGCAAAAATTCTGTGTGACTCATTAAAAGCTCAGGAATCAAAATGTGTTTAAGACCAAAACAGGACCATAATCTTTTTACTGACCATAAACCACACTTTCAAGCAACACATAAAGGCAAAACTTGTCTTGTGTCTGTGTATTTGGTTTTCGATTTTTGTTCTTTTTTTTTTTTTTTTAAGCTAGAAGTGCTTACAATGTGCAACATTTTTCTCCTGGAACACAAGACTGTGGCAAAGCCAGAGCCTGGACTTTTGTTCTGCCATCTTCTTTGACTCTATTACCAAATGAAATGATAATGAGGAATTCAAATGGTAACTGATCCCCCAAACAGATTTTAATACTGTCATAACAAAATCATGTTGGTTTAGGTTTCTTTAAGGGGGTGGGGTGGGGTGTGTTTTGTTTTAAAAATTGAGGCATTCCTATCTCTATAAAAAGAAATAGCCTGGATTCAAAAGCAAGAGTGAGCTAAACCTTTTCTCTCACCAGGAAGAAAGCACTTGCTTTATTCCAAATTACCATTAGTCAGAGGCTTAACGTGCATCTTATACCTACAATTATCATTTGCACATTTTGTACAGGCCAATCTACCAGCAGCACTTCTCAAAACCCTTATAAAAATAAGATGGAGAAACGGAGGCACAGAACATCCCAAGTTAAGCTCCTCAAGTCAAGACATGCAGTCTGAACAAACAGTGGGTGAGATTTCCACCCACCAGCCTGATCTTCAGAGCACAATCAATAGGCTCTCTCAGAGTTTACAACTTCCAAAGGGTTTCTTATCATGGGATTTAAATCTATACCCACACAAGCAGCCCATCCTATAAATGTCAAGAAAACTGGAAATAGGAAAGGAAGAGGACATCAAGAGCAAGAAAATCCAAATTTTTTTTTCAGTGTTAGGGGAATGTATCTAAGAAAGAAAACAGCATTGCTGCATGGGTAAGAAAACATCAGCTCGTCAGGAAAGCAAAAATTAAATGCGGGGAAGAGAAGAACCAAAAGCTCCCAACACCACTCCCTGCCCCAACACAACCCTTCCCCCCTTAAAATTCAGTTTGAAAAGTTAATCTCTTCAGGAGGATTTGTTTCAGATGCCCTGAGACATGATAAAAAAAAAATTAAAACAAAACCAACTGTAATAACAGGCCTTCCTCACCTCTTCTTGGATGTACTGGAGTAAAAATGGGGACGCTCTCAAGTTATCAACTGGAATATTGAAAAAACCCTGAATTTCCTTCTGATGTAGATCCATGGTAATAAGATGAGTTAGTCCTTTAAAACAAAATAATAAGACATGCAGAGAAGCACATCAACAAAAGTAAAAGAGAACAGACAGTTTATTTTTCTAAGATTCACTGCTGTTTGTCCAGAAAATCTCTAAGCTGCATGAGAACACTAAGTGAAAGTACATAATAAATTCATTTTAGTCCCTCTTAAGCACTGGCATTAATGTGTTTTGAGGCTTCTACAGTGACTTTTTAAAAGGCACCTCAGAACACTGCACATAACTGACTCTGCAGTGCCACACTGAGGCAGGCAAGAGCCTTCTCCACTGGACATGGAACAAAATGGAAGCACTGATTTGTCCTGTGTCACACAGCAAGACCCTGGCATGCTCATTAATTCTGAACCTCTGATAAATGGGCCAAGCTCCTAATCAAAAACCACTTCTCTCAGAACAACAACCCAGATCACACAGTTTGTTACAACTGTCTGCTTTTTCCCAGGGATGGAAGTGAAAGGAAAGAAGTAGAAAATGTGTTGAAGGCTGTGAAAATGAATAATCTCATTCTCCCACATGGTCTCAAATGTAAAAGACAAAGTGCATTCATCCGACAAGTGAAAAAACAAGACAGAAATGACAAGGCACAACTGTTCCAGGCTGTAAAAAAAGGCAAAGGATGGTATTGTGAGAGGTGGATACCAAAGCAGCTCAGCCCAGCAGACTCATTTTGCCAGCTCAGTACAACTCGACGTAAAATGGTTGTATCAAATTTGGGCTTTTTATGAACTCAACATTTGGAAACATTTCTAATTACATTCTCTTTTTTACATAGGTTTTAAACAAGTGAAAAGCTTGGCAGTTACTTTTAAACAGAGTCCAAATTTTTGTACAGATCTCTTTAAACCTGAAAGCTGACAGCAGGAGCTCCCCTTGCTCTGATTATTCAAGGACAAAGCACATTCTTACCAGCTTTGCACATCATGGAGGCTAACAATTTGGAGACAATGGAGCCCCTTTTCCTCATCTTGCACTGTTTGCTGTAGGGGAAGTAGGGAATCACTCCAATAATGCTTTTGGCACAGGAGGTTTTACAGGCATACACCATGATCAGGAGCTCCATGATTGTGGTGTTCACATCCCTGCAACGAGAAACATCTGCTTCTGTAGCTGGTACAGAAAAACCCTGTGTTCACCACAGTATTTACACCCAGCAGAGATGGAGAGGGCACATGTTTTTGACAACTGGTCATCAACTAAGATTTACATTTCTCCTGCCATAACAAAAAACAAAACAAAAAAAAAAGAGTCTTAGCATTTGTAAAGTTCTTTTCATATAAAATAAAGAATTTCTGAATCACAGACACATTGCCCAGGAAACGTTCCTCCTACATCTTAACTTTGTGATGGTGCTAGAGACAGGGAGCTGAGAATTTAAAGAGAATGACATAAGCAAAAGAATACACTTAGGGAAGGAATGCAGAGACTAAGGGGAAGGTTTTATTGATATAGTCACTAAAAATTAAAATAATAAATTTTATGCCAAAGCTGTATATTAAAAAAACAACAAAACTAATAACAAAAATCCTCCACAAAGAAAGGCCTCCATCTAGTTAATCTAAGCTTATTACACTGCATCACAAACATAAAAGGTGATTAAAAATGAAATCCAGAAGCATTCCTATGGACAACCCACACCAAATGCTAGCACAGGGTCTTTAAACACTCACTTTGAAACCGTTTGGATGATAAATACATCCTTTCCTCTCACAGACTCCTGAATCTGCACTCGTGTTTCTGCCAGGAAGAGAAACATGTATTATTTGCAAGAGCAAAACTCTTTTTAGAGTCTAAGAGAAGGGGAACCAATACATTCAAATCAGTGTCAGGTACATTTCCAGTTTTGCTAATTAAATGCTCACCTCTGTTTGGCTCTTGATAAACCTGAACCTTCCCCATCTCAACTCCCAAGCGCCTGCGGGAACAGAAAAAGGGTGGAAGTCAATAAGGAGAGCGGAAGGGCAAATCAAATGTAAATCCCACATAATGCAACAGTTACTGAAAACCCTTCATTCCGTGGGAGAAAACCAAGGAAGGAAAATGCCAAACCATAAACCAGTAATTACAGTTAACATCTCTTTAAAAAGCACCTACAATTTCTAAAAGCTGCACTGCAGACTGTGCTAAACGTATTTTCCAGTCAAGCTCAGAACAAGCAGCAGGAAAAAAAAACTACTGGGATACTAAATCATGTAACATTTTGTAATTTTTAATATATTTCTTGCCCTATAGATATATATCTATATATACACACACACACACATATGTGGCAACATATATATGCACAATACTTAAAAATACTGCTTTTAAATCATTCTTCTCTATAGAAAAAAGCCAACCTGGAGTGAAGAGGTAAGAGTTGCAAGCACTTTTTTATGGATAATGGAAGACTAATATCTGCTGTATTTGTTCCTAGCCAGCATTAGCTAGACCCCATCACTACAAAGAGGAGACCAATCAGCCCAAATTCTTTCCACACATAACCTGAGTTCCTTTGCACTCCCCCTTCTCCTCCTATCACACCTAACTTTGGGTAATTAAGCCTCTGGAAGAAATCTATCCTGTCTAATATTCCCAATAATGTTACACATCCTCATTAGCACAGTAAAAATGTACTTAAGTCCTGAAAGCTCTGCTGAAGCTATTAATGAATTTAAGCTAAAGAAATGTTCCCATCCGAAATACACAGAGAGCAGGAGGGATGTAGTTTTCCTGCCTAAAAAAAACCCCCACTATAAGGAGTAAAAACTCCTTCATGATGATTTAACACTATGCAAACATTAATTATCCCACGTGCTTCCTACAAAATCGCTGCAGCCAATCACAACCTGCCACGGAACAATTCAAACACAAGTTACTCTCTCTGTTGAGCTGCTGAAATTCACTCTCCAACAGAGCACACTCCATATTCTTGCAAACTATGGTAGTTTTCCCAACTTCCTTTAAATAGAAAAATCAAGTGTCCAGCAAAACAAATCCCACCAGAATAAGCCCAAGATCACAAGATTCCCTGCAGACTTCACTTACTCAGCAATCCTCTTGGACAGTTCCATGCATGAGGAGTTGGAATTAGCTGAGAAGAGCACCAGCCCACCCTTGGTGATATTCATGATGGCCCCAAATTCAGTTGATGGCACACAAAACATCAACCCTAAGTTGTTTTGCCGCTTCTAAAAGGCTGCAAGAGATCAAAGGCCATTTAAATCCATGGTAAAAAACCAAAACAGAACAAGACAAGCATCTTTTCTGTTGAGAAAGTGTAGTGTCCCAGAATCCTGAATAATCCAGCATCCTTAAAATCTGTTATCCCCACTTTAACAGCTTCCCTACAGCTCTCCAAAGATCCCCCAAGACAACCTTCTAGCACCAGGGTTTTTTCCTTTTTTCAACTGTTTTCCTCAGGGTGTCATCCAGTAACACTGATACTTTTTTCCATCAGCTTGTCCAGTTCATTTTCCAGAACTGAGCAACGTTTATTGATTTTTCCAAAATCACAAAGACAGTCAGGGGTAGAACTGAGCTAAAAAGAGCTCCTGGGCCCTGGCTAGAAGAGTCTATTTCCACAGCTGAGTCTCTTTTTGATACTTCCCAGTAACTTAGAAACTTACAAATAAGGATGAAATGTAAGGAAGAATTCAATAAAGCCGGCAGCTGTATATAATGACCTCTTGCACAGCAAATTCACTTGCTGGAGCAGCTGTTGTCATTCTTTGAAAGCAATATTTCTCCTGTGAAAACAGGAGAAAAATATCAGGAGGAAAGCAGTATAATTTGGTTTTTGTTTCAAATAAAGGCAAAACCCACTAATATTTCCAAGAATTTGATGGGATTCCATCTTTTTATTATTCTTTGTAAATTACATTTTCATGGTTACTTCTACTATAACATTTTAGTCAAATAAAAAAAAAAAAAAAAAAAGATCCCAATGACCAGCAGCCCTGGACAGATCAGCATTCAACTCAAAATCCTGCTGCACTTCACTTCTGCTGCATAAATAATCCAATCCTTCATCATCCATTTCAGCATTACGTAGGAGACTGGAAACATGAAATAGGAGTGGCATAATCTAAACCAAAGTAAACAGAAGCTACAGCTACATCAGTGACTTCTTTCCTGGTAAACATCTCCCTGCTGAGAAACAAAATTATCCAATAGTCACATGTAATTGGTTAGAAAAAGCTGATGATGTATCAACTATTAAGCACTCCAAAACAACAACTGAGAGTTTTGTATTTACAGGAACAGCTGGCTGGGTCTGCAATGCAACTCCTTCACACCTCCTTTACAACCAGACAGTCTGGCTCAGTTTAACTTTGTCAGAGGAACCCAACTCACTCCTGTGAAGAGCCAAAGTCTAGTCAGGAACTTGCTAACAACAAATCTGTTGGTGCAAAGGCTGAGCTCTGCTCAACTGCTGTGAGTGAAAAACCTGCCTGTCATCAGAACTTCCAAACTCTGCACAGACTGAGCACAAACAGTGACAATTTCAGCCCACAGAATGTCTGAATGTTGCAGTGCACTAAAATCAGAGGGGCCCCCAATATCCCCAAAGCAAGACCTGTATCTCTCTCAAATTAAACACACACACACCCACCCCCACCCCCCATTTCTTAGCTAGTGTGTCTCGGCTCTGCTGCTCACTCACTCTCTCTGCAACTCCCAGCTGTCACCTAATGGCCCCCCATCAAAATTTCATGATGGTGTTCAAGATCCATCTCAGCTCCACCAGGGCCAGCAGAGACCTGAAATGCTTTTAGGTCTCAGAACAGCACCTGACAGCTCCCTGCTTGTGTGCCTGGATGGGAACAGCATGGAGGCAACTTTCCATGTCACCAGAAACATTCATAGAGCGTTCAGAAGGCATATTTTTATCCAGCTGTGTGTCTTCTTTGTTCCGCAGATTAGGGAAATGAGAGATCTGGAAAGATGAGTTGTTGGCTTCCAACTATTGCTGAGGGTGCACTTTACACCACAATGCACTGATGTATTCACAAGCAGCAGTGAATATTGCTCTTCACATAACTACAGGTCAAGGACTTTCTTGTGGATGTACTTCAGCAGCTACAAGTGGGCTATGGTGTGTGTGTGTGGGCAGGGAAGTTGCATTTCGAGAGTAAAATAGATATATGACCCTTCAAGCAGGTGTTGGGATGAAAGCAAGCTCACAAAACTTTATTAGATGTGCAAAGACATGACAGGGTAGATGGGACCATAACCCTCTGGTTTGAGGTGGGCCAGCCTTCCGAGGTTGAACACAAGGACCACAGAACAGGCTGCAGCACCAACTCCTGCCTCTCCTTTTTGGCTGCACACAATTACACAGACACATCATGACGAGCACAACAATTACCGGGCACACATGGCCTTACGCCTCCACCAACTGGGCGTGTCCACACAGAAAGCTACAGAGGCAGGAGCAACTGGATGGGATAACCATGGTACTAAGGAATGGACTGCGCGGGATGGAGGGAACCTGCACCCTCTCACCCATCTCCCCGCAGGGATTTTTTCCATCCCTCCATACTCACCGATCCCCCTGGGCTGACAGAGCCCTGCAACCCACAGCTCCCTACCAGTCCTTGGGATGCTCCAGGTGGGTCACACAGGCCCCGTGGATCTCATGGATCCCATCCCTCCGCCCCGAGAGCGGCGCGGACACGCCGCAGCCCCATGCCGCTGTCCCGAGCCTGTGGGACTGCCGGGCAGCCCGAGCAACCCCTAAAAGGGCCGCCCAGGAGAGGCTTCTCCATGCCCTGAGGGGGAGGGCGATGTAGCCCATTCCTCAGGCGTCGGAACCCCGTGTGGGGAAGGGGGGGATGTCCTGCCCTCACACAGCCGGCTGAAATGGGCTGAGCGGGCGGGAGTGCCCCTCGCTGAAGGCCTTACCTGCCGGCTCCGGCCCCCCGGCCCCCGGGAGAAGGCGGCCCGGCCGGAGGAGAAGGAGGGGGAGAGGCAGAGGCGGCGGCGGAGCTCAGCCCCTCCTGTGCTCGGCGGGCAAGATGGCGGCGGGGCGAGCGGGAGGAGCGCAGGCGGGCGGGGNCCCCCCGAGCTCGCCGCCGTCCTGGGGCCGGGACGGCGTCTTGGAGTCACGGAATATTGGGATTTTAGAGTTGTCAGCGTTGGAGGAGAGCTTCAGGATCATCCAGTCCGACCGTCACCCCAGCGGTCCCACGAAACCGCATCACCCGCCGTCAGGTGCGGGTGCCTCTTCCAGCACCGCCAGGGATGGTGACTCCGGCACCTGCCTGGGTGCCTGTCCCAAGGCCTGACCACACGGACAATGAAAAGAGTTTTTCTTATATCTGCTCTGAATCTCCCATGTCTCAGCTTAAGGCCATTTCCAAGACCTGCCTCCTCACTGCAACATCCTTTCGGGGAGTTGGAGAGAACAAGGACTCTTGAGCATCCTCCAGAGTGAACAAACCCAGCTCAGCCATTCCCTATAAACCCCATTTTCTAGACCTGTCATGAGCCCTGTTGTCCTTTGCTGAGAAAGAGAAGTACAGATCTGAGTCCCCAACTGGGATGATGGGAGGACCCCAACACCACAATTCAACAGCTCCTCCACCAAAAATTACCCTCGGTGCAAAATCCATGTGGAATTACACAGTGATGTCCACAGGTGGCGTTATTTTGGAGCTCCCACATCTGCATCCCCACCAGAGAGAGATGGAAGGGCAGCTGCCACACTGCTCTGGGCATCTGTCTCCATCCCCTCCGCACACCGAGCTGCCATCTGGCCTTTGCCATCAGCAAAGTGTAGAAAAAGAGGCATTTCTGCAAAGTAAATTAAGAACAGAAACTATCAGTGGGCACTCAGTTCCTTGTCAAAAGCGCACATGATTTTTCCAGAGTCTTCTCAGGACTCTCCTTGCCCCATACATTGGTTGAGCTGCACAAAGATTCTTTTGTCATCTGAAATGAGAGTCTTATTTCAGTCACCTTGTTTAAAAAGAAGGAAAAAAAAAAAAAAAAAGGAAAAAAGAAAAAAAAGAAGCTTTATACCTAGACACCCATGACAAAACTGCTTTGGGGAAGTTGCAGTCATCCCACACAGACACACAACCCTCCTTTAAATGCAAAACCCAAACACCACGTTTTTTTCCCCAGACTGCACAGTTAGAACCTGTTTTAAATTATGCTTCTCAGTACGCCCAAGTTGAACAGCATTTTATGGATCAGAATTGTAGCATTTAGCATAAAGCTACAAATCAGGTACTTTCTGCTGCAGCTTTTCTCACAAAAGGCAATTAAATTTGATTATTCCCAGACTGCAGGGTGCACTGGAGCAAGGCTGATCATCCCGGTAGATATTTCAGTCCATGCTGGCCTTAACATAAAAGAGGAGGAAAAGCCACAGGCCAGCTCACCAAACACGCCTGCGAAGGGACAACATTAAATTCATAGCTTGAAACCGTGTTTCTGCCACTACAAGCTGCATTTTCCACTTTAAATATTCACAGGCCAGTGTTTTCCCCAGATTTCACATTTGCTTCTTGCTTCATGCATATCAAGACTTGGTCATCTCCTTTTTTGATTTTTTTTTTTGTTTGTTTTCAGCAGAGTCAGAGCTGGGGAGGGAGAAGCCATGTAATGTGGAGCTGTGGAACAGATGTTGAGCACTCCACTTGCAGGCTCACAAAGCCAGGACATCTGTTAGAAATATGTGAGCAGAGAGGCCATCAGCCTCTTAGATGCTGCATTGATCCTCTGCCTTTCCTGCATCCTCTTCCAAATTACACTGAGGTGGAAGGGAATAGTCCAGTTCCTCCCACCTCCACCATTCCCAGTCCATGTTTTTCTGCTTCCAGGCTGGTGCTTCCACACAGTTGATTCAGGATCATTGACCCAAGCAGGTTCTTTTTTTGTTTCAGGGCTTTCAGGACAAAAAGGAAGGGGGCTGAGCTTTTTGTTTGCCTCTTCACAGAGCAGCAGAGATTTCTCTTAGCATTGGTCTCCCTTCCAGGATTCTGCTACAGGCTGGTGTGGCAGAGCAGTTTAATGCAGAACAACCAGAAACAACACATGGTGAAGCACTGACCCATAATGCAATTAGCAGGCTTCCCCAGAAGCATTTTTCAATACCCCAGAGCACTCAGAATTTGCTGACAGTTTGATTTGTGCTGCCCCAAATTCCTGACATTGCTTAAGCAAACTGTAGGACCAGGAACTAAGTGATCCTGTCTTCCTTTTTTTATAAGGCTGCTGCCTTTGTTTTCTTAGAGAAAAAAAAAATCAATTTCTTTCCCACCTCTGTCTTCCTGATCAGAGGAACACCAGTTTAAATCTCAGCTCCCAAGGGAGAGGGATTTGTTAATTTGACAATACTCTTTCCAAATGCTAAGAGTTCAACAAACAGTTGCTCCAAGATGTGCACATGGATTTTACTTCATTTACAATGATTCAATTACCAGCCATCTAAGGAATCCTGAAAATGTGCTGGGTGTGAACTCGCTGGCTCACAGAGGTTTCTTGTTCTTAATCCAGATGCGACCCTGGCAAGCAGAGATGTGCAAAAGAACTCCCCCACACCACACCTAGTCCAGACAAGGTGAAGGGCACTGCTCATCCAGCACTGGGCTGGACGACAGCTTGCATCCATCACCTGAGAGAAGATAAATGCTCCTGTCACCCCAGCTCCTGAGCTCCATCCATCAGTGCTCAGCCAGGTTGGCTTTTGTTTGTTTAGAGTTGTTTAAAAAAAAAAAAAAATCCCAGCTATTAAAGCTCACCTACCAAACCAGCTGACAGTGAGAACTATCAGATATGGTGCACCAAAGAAACATCCTGACTTCATCCTCACAGAGACCTGTGGATAGCTTTGATCTCTCCCAACAAATAAAGGCATCCCAAAAACATCCTCTACCATGCACAGCCCCATTGAGCCCACAGGGAGGTTCTGCAGCACACAGGCACCTCCACAGTGAACACAGACCAAAAGATCACCTCCCTGCTCCTCTGCCTTCAGTCTTATTGCCTGGGGAACAACAGTGTCCAATTTCCAGAAGATTCTGCCTTGGACATTACCCAGCTAGGGAGGCAGAACTCAAAGCAACTATAAATGCATTTTGGAATTGATGGAAGGAGGTGAAATTTTATCATGACTTGAGAGTGAGCTAGAAATAGCACTCCCCATGTCTGGGAAGCAAAGTGCTATAATAATGGTCCTGGAGCAGGGAACACATCTCTGTGTGAAGGACTGTGGCAGTAGACAGCACTCATTGCTTTATCAAATATTACTGCTTGGCTGTCTGTGGGAAACAGGCACAAGCTCATTTGTCACAGTCCTGTTCTCCCTGAGTCACAAAGCTCTGACTGAAGGACTCCCCGAGTTCAGGGTTTGGTTTTTTTTCCTGTTTCCAGCTGCAGTCACGGTTCCGGGTCAGTCTGTAATGTTTAACAGATCTGCTGCATCAGCTGCAGCACAGACACGGGGTTATCTCCAACCAGCCTCCCAACAAGATGAGAGGGTTGTGGGAATACCTGGAGTGTGACAGGTCCTGCACTGACAGACAGGGTGTGGGTTTGGACAAACACTGCCCTGAAACAAAAGCCAGTGGTGGTGCCTCTTGTTTGGTTCACAGATTCCCTCTGCTTTGCTGTGTGTGGGCAGCTCTGTCCTGCAAAGTCTATTTTACATCCTGCTCACGTCCATCATCTGATGTTTATGTGTGTGGTTCGCCCTTTGATTGGCCTTTAGGCAGAAGTGGTTGGACTGCACAGTGAAAATAATGTCAATTTAGGAATTTGAACTGCTACACAGCCCACGACAAACACTAATTAGTGTCCTATTCCTCCTTGTCCTGCCAACCGGGTCCCAGCATGATTTGCCATTTGCCTCACTAAGCTGCAGCTCCTCTCCAAAGAGCACACAGGCACCATGCCCTGTGCAGGCATTTAGTGAGTACAGCAAGGGCTTGACACAGTCACCATAGAATAACTTTGCAGATGAAAGCAGAATTCAGTGTATGAGAGCAGGTCCTGTGCTTTTTGTCCACAACTGGAGGATGTAAGAAAGATTTGGTACCAGCCTTGGCCCATACACTAAAAAAGAGCTGGAGGGAAGCAGCAAAATGCACCCAGCAAAGAGTATCCTGTGTCCTCCCCAGTTTGGTTCTGACCAGGACCAGCCCCAGATCAGCAAGAGCAGATTAATGCCCGTGCTGGGAGTGGGATCCTCACCCAGCTGCTACACCAAAAAAAGGCTGAGTCTTACCCAGATATCTTCAGCCTACCCCACTCACTGACATTATTACCAACATCTTCACAGAGAAGCTTTCTACCAGAACCTCTCCTCTAACTCCCTGTATTATTTCCTGCCTGATTTCAGTAAGTTCTGGAAAAGGTTCTGCTCTCAAACCACGGCACTATCTTTGATTCCTCAAGTTCAAGAGCAAGACACTTAAAAATTTTACTCACCAGGAAAGTCTCACCAGAAGAGAGGTGTGGGGTCTGTGAGGCTTCCCAGAGGCTTTTATTGGCTCATTAAGCTCTCCTTAATGAGAATTTCCTCACCTGCTGCAGTGTCCCTCCCATTCATTTGCATTCACTATCCTGCTTCTGGTACTTTCAAGGCTGTCGTAGCTCCTGCTCCTTTCTCTTTCCTCATAACTATTCTGAGCCCAGTTCTTATCTCCCTGTTGTCATCCAGGTCCCAGGGGAAAAATATTTTGTCCTCTTTTGTTACCGCTTGCCATGTCCTCCTTGCCTGGTTTCCTCCCTGACATCTCTGCAGCTTCTCCCAGCTCCAGAGCCACCTGCAATAATCTCTGCTCCAAAGCAAGGCAGCAACAGCTGCTCCTGGTGAGATCTCTGACTTTAATGCTTGGTAAAAACTTGCTTGTTCTCTCAGCTAAGGCTCCTCATGCACAGCCTGGACCACACACACCTCAATGCTTGGACCCTGAACACCCCAGTGGCTCTGCCCATCCCAGCCCGCTGTTTGTAAGGGCAGGGCAGTCGGATCGGCCCCTCTGCAGGACCAATGAAGCCTCACACCAGCAGGGCAGCGGGTTCAGCACCTTTCTCAATGACTGCAAATACTGGGGGGTTCAGGCTGTTCCACTCCTCCCATGGCATGTGAAAGAGCCTTGACAGCAGAGCTGCGTCAGAGGAGGGCACAGCTGCCAAAGCAGCCGTTCAACCTCCTTGGATTGCCTGTTGGAGAGTATTTCCCCCTTTTTTTTCATTCAAGCTTTTCTAGATAAGCATATGGCAAATGGAAATATCAGAGAGAATTAAGTGCCTCCTAGCTGGGAATGAGGGACTGACAATTATCCCTGTGATAATGAGATAATCTAAACAGGAGGGAACTCGATACAATGGGAGATTTATCTTGGATGCAGTCCCTTAGCAGCCTGGTTTGTCTTGCTGTCAGCACGGTTTCCCATTGCACAAAGGGCAGGGATCAGACCCAGGATGACAAATCCATCTCCATCTCAAGCTCATCCTGCTCCGTTACCTATGGCTTTTCCAGTGGTCATTCCTTAGATCATCCAGACACTCTGCTTCACTTAAATTATGTTGTCCCATGGGAATCTGTACCCTCCTTAGATCTCCAAATGACCCGGAAGACTGGTTTCTTTTCTATCACAAACCAGGTCAACACTTCAAATCCTGACCTTCAAGTCTACCAGGGTTGAGGAGAGAGGCAAAACAGGAGAACGAGGCTTTGGTCCAACACTCACGGAGACTCTTGTCACAGGGAATTATGTGGACTCTGCAAACTGATAAGGAAAACCAGAAAGAGCAAACATGGATCTGCACAACCTTGACATGGCAATCAATGCTGTAGTTTACCTCCAGGAGCAAGTAAACAGCCCCAGAGTTACGTGCTGCACAGCAAACATTGCAGTTTTATCTCCATGACAGGCAGCAATTTGTGGCAAAGGTTAAATCTCTCTGTTCACTCAAGCTTGACATATGATGGTCATGTTACAGTCCCTATTCTCAGCGGGTTTGTGCATGAATGTGAGGTTAAGTGCATGTGTGCCTTTAGGATCACGACCTTCATTCAATCCTGCATGGCCCAGCAGGCCCATAATTAATCCCCAACACGTTCAGGTGACAGCTCTCACTCGTAACGTCATCCATGCAGAACAGTGAGGGACGTGTAAATTCCTACGTTCCAGCTGGGAGTCAGGGATTTTCCAGCCACCGGAGCAGGAGGCTCCAAGGCAGGTTTCTGACAGGATGAACGGTACAATTGGTAGGTTGGACTAATTTACGGGTAAATTAGGTAGGGCAGGAGAAGGAGATGTGATACTGCTCACTCAGCTGCTACGGATGGGCTGGAAATGATAACACCTCAGTGCTGCCATTCCCTGTTATGTGACCAACATTTTCTACTCACAAAAATGTAAGAGTTCCTGAGGCTTATGAAGCCTGTAAGAAAGTCCCCACATTCTTCATCCTGGACAGTTTGCAAACATGAAGCTTGGCCAGACTCAGCTCAGCCACTTGTTCTTCGTTCTCCTCTCAATCACTGGTTTTCAAATGTACCCAAAGGTCTGAAACCCAACAATAAACCCAACAATAACCATGGTCTGGCAATCAAATGCCCCAGGCAAGTCCTCACACCCAGGTCATGTCCTGTCTGCCTCACTCATAGAGCTGCTGCTAATAGCAGTGGTTTGTTTCCAAATTCTAGATATTTAATCTTTTTATCTACTTGTTCTGTAGCCCAAAGATGAACCTGCTCGTTGAATCAAGTTGTTTAGTGGATCAGGTTGGATCAAGTGCTTTATCCCACAGGCAACAACAACAGGCTGGGTATGTTTTACACAAGTTTATTGGGGGTTAATATTCATTCACCAACAGCACAAAGTATCAGATCTCCCCTATTTAAGGGCTAGAAACATGTGAAACACAAACAAAGACAAGTATTACTCAGAAATAGTTATGCTGTACATCACATCTGAGTAACAGCAGCATGACCACCGATTTGTCCTTCCTAAGGAGAGAAAAGATGAGTGTCTTACTATTCCATTCCCCACAAAATTACATACAGCCATTGCATTTAACCCTCTTTCTATAAAGGCTCCATCAACAAGAATCAAAAGGCGCAATGGGTAAAATGCTGCTACTTTGACCCACCTTGCTGCAGCTCCAGAGAGTTCTTCCATTCCTATGGTGTGTTAAATCATAGCGTATCTGAGACACCTCCAAAACATGAAATCATGCCTCGTTGGTGAGTGCAGCCCTTTACCATTCCCAGTCCCATGATTTGAGCTCTGAAATGAGGGAAATTGCAGAGAAGAGAAGTGCCCCTTCCACATCAGCACCTGTTCAGAGCCTTGGGACCTCTACTTCTGAAGCAGACCTGGACTTGCGCCGGCTGGTCAGGCTGCCCAGGACCAACTCCTCGCTGAAGGCCCCTTCGAAGGTTGACAGGATGGACTGGCGAAACTTCTCCTTGAAATCCGGTCCCACAAAGACATACAGGATGGGGTTGATGCAGCTGTTGAAGAAAGCAAGGCTGGAAACCAAGGGAATCCCTATGTAAAGGGCCAGTTTCATCTCATGGCTGGAAGAGTTTTTGGATATTTCCAGCAAGGAGAAGATGTGATAGGGGAAATAACAGAGGAAAAACGAGACTGTGACAGCAATGATGATTCTGTAGGGCTTTGCAGAGTTGGCCAACTGCCTTCTTTTCAGCTTGACAGCCACGACGCTGTAGCAGATGAGAATCACCATGAAGGGGATGAGGAACCCACATAAGAACCGCGTGACGATCATGGCTTTGTGCCGCATCCTCCACAGCCTGCGCGTTGCCTCGGACGTGTAGTCATCAGACAGCGCAAAGTTATTGTAACAGCTGGTGACGTTCCTGGAACTGACCACGGTGTCCCTAAAGATGAGGTACGGGGAGCTGAGCAGGACAGCCAGGACCCACGTCCCCAGCGCGACCCTGGCCGCCAGCTCCGGGCTCCTGCGGTTGTGAGACCAGACGGGAAAGGCCACGGAAACACAGCGGTCAATGCTGATGACCGTCAGGAGGAAGACGCTGGCAAACATGTTGAGGAAGGCGATGGTGCTGTTCAGCTTGCACAGGACCTTCCCAAAGGGCCAGTGGAAGCCCAGGGCGGTGTAGGCGATGCTGAGGGGCAGGAAGAAGGTAAAGATGAAGTCAGCTATGGCCAGGTTGAGGAACCAGATGGAATTCACCGTCTTCTTCATCTTGAAGCCTGCAATCCAAATGACGAGGCCGTTCCCCGTCACCCCCAGCAGACAGGAGATGCTGTACACCACCATGGAGAGGATGTGCATGGTCTTCTGCAGGCCAGAGTAGTAGTCGTGGTCAGTGGTGTTCTCAGGCTGCTCCGTGGGCCAGCTGGCAGAGAAGGGGGAAGTTGAGGAAGAGGTGCTGTCCATCACTAGCAAGCCAAGACCTGAAATCACAACAGAGCTGTTATCTGCAGTGCAGGAGAGTTCAAAATCTTTGCCAGCAACTGTGCACAAAATGTATGTGAAAAGCCAGATTAGATCAATGAATTTATAATTAATATGAAGTCCTTTTCTATAGCATGTGCAGCACCTCACAGAAACCACCCCAACCAGAGAAACCAACCCCAGTTTTGCTGCTGGAGTCAGTGTGTCAGAACAACACCTTCATCAACAGCCCACAGCAGCAAGCCAGCATGGGCCAGCAGCAAAGCCCTGGAAACCCAGATCCCCCCACTGTGAGAAGTCCTCTTTGGATAACCAGTAACAAATTATGACAGCAAAAACTATCTAGACTGGTAACAATGATGTTAACAGACTTTTTTTTCACCAAGCCCCTTCCAGGGAAGTGCAGAACAACACCTGAGCTGTATCCAAATGTAACCATAGCCCCTTTACCCACCCACTACCCTCATCTCTCTCCAGTTCATCCTGGCACTTGCCTTGGCAGATCCTGGCAGGACTCACCCAGCTGTTCCTTGGCTGCTCTGCCCACAGCAGGTGGTCTCACTCTCCTGACCGACTCCCCTTGCGCTGCTTCTCTCCAGGGTGATTCACACTGCCTCGCCCCATTTTCCCATGGCTTGGGATCACGAGGAATTTAGTAGGATCACTTATTCCCTAATCTTCTTCCTCAATTTGTGGTGTGTTGATTTAACCCCTGAAGCCCTGGAGGGTGCACGTTCCCTGGGGCCAATTGGCCAAGCCCACCCACTAACTCGGATTTGATGAATGAAGAAACGCGGCTCCTCTCCTGCGTGTGCCATTCGTTCCCCTGGCAGCTCTCCCTCTTGAGCACCCAGAAATCCCTCCGTGCACCGGTGTGCCCTGCCGCGAGTGGAGACAGGGCCAGCTCTGCTCCCCACAGCAGCGACAACGTGCCCAACCTGTGCCAGGGCCTGGCACACCGGCTGTCCTGGACATACGGTCTTGGCTGGGGGGTTTTGGGGATGCCTGGAAATGTTCCCACTGCAGGGTGTTGGGGTGTCCCTTCCTTTGGCTCATGGGGGAAGTCGTGGGACCGTGGGAACACTGCAGGGCTGGAGGAGTAGCACCTGGGGGTGCACGGCAGGCAGGGCCGGAGCTGTGGGTGACGGCAGAGGAGGGATGACGGCAGAGGAGGGGTGACAGCAGAGGGGTGACGGCAGAGGGGTGACGGCAGAGGGGAGGTGACAGCAGCGCCTCCTCGCCCCTCCCGGCCCGGCCAAGGTCACCCGCGCCCCGG